>BRDA01039850.1:0-12749 GCA_036984385.1 Crenuchus spilurus
GGACATTCTCTGAATAAGGAAAGTTTGGTACATGGAACTGAACAAATACTGTGAACCTCAAAAACAGAACTGTGTGATGGCACTGGATTAAAAAAAATCATTAAAAAAATATTTTGTTAAACAGCAATCATTTCTCTGTACCCGCTAATTGACTCATGTCTTATTATTGCCCTACGATGCCAGATGCAGAGCAAAGACGGTGTTTCAATATCATTTCTGAAAGTGCACCCCTACAGCTCATCTCCTGTGTACTCTTTTTATACGTTTTCCTCTTATCTCCTCTCAGCATTTCAGAAACTCCTCAACTAATATCCGGACTAAACAAAGCACTCTAACCGCAGAAGGGACCTGCTTGTGTGCTTTGTTTTTCACCAGATATAGCCAGAGCTCTGATGGATTGATGGAAAATGTACAGCAGCCTCCCCGAGTCCTGAGCTTGAGTCCGCTCGCTATAATTGGAAGTTGTAAATAGGTTTGCTGTCAGTGAAGCGGCCATTAATAAACATCCTTTACCTGCATCTATCTGTGCAAAGCCAACAGTCAGGGTGAGTCACAGATGGTCCACTAGCTCTTCTTACAATGTGACACGGGCTCAGAAAGCCCTGAAGGAAAAATGAGTTCTTGGAAAATGGACCACACTTTCTCACAGCAGTAGTGAGGTCTGTACTGCACAAGAATGAATAAAAAAACCTCATCGTCAAGCATTTAATGGACTTTACTCTGCGACATGTGGAGCAAAAAGCTCCCAGATTACCCAGAAGAAGAAAAACTCTTTAACAGCTCAATAATAAGATCAGACGGACAGACAAATAAGACTTTCGTTTAAGGGTGCTTTCACACTAGTTTGTCAGACTTTTCAGTTTGTTCTGAACGGAAATCTCAGGTGTGAAAGGTGTCTCAGACCCAGACCCAAAGACCAGAATTTGGTCCAAAAGTGGTAGTCTCGGTCCAGATCAGTTGAAACATGGTTCAGTTTGTTTGCAGTGTGAAAACATGAGTCAGGCTCATGCCTACTGTTTTCTATTCACTATCTGATTTCAAACAGATTACAGACAAAATCTGATCTGCAGGTATCGGATTATTATGTTTTGTAAATGCTCACACACACACACACACACACACAAACAGAAAAATAGAAAACATGGTCTCTGCAAATGGACATCCTCTGCTCATGCCTCATTATAATGCTGATGTTGTATGAAAACCCCAACACAGCTTATTGCACTACATATGCCTGGTACACACAAGACACTTGACCTTAAGCCTTGGGTAGACTACACATTTATAATGGTAGCAGATTTCAAAAAGCCTTGGTCCTGATTTTTGTCAATAAAAATAATTGAAAATTGTCAACTCACTCCAGTACTGGTATGTGGGCGCCCTAAGTACAAATGATTTGTGTGCTCCCATCCTGCTTCCCTCCAGCACGCAAGCCTCCGCCATGCACCCACCACCCTGGTAGAGACATTGCGGGCGGTCTCACTGTTTTGCAGGCCGACGTGAGTAGAAAGCACCGATCATACAGATCGAGGAAAAAACCTTTCTACAGGGGTCGTGGGGGCGTTGGGGTACAGCGAAGTTTAGGTGGTGCCCCATTCACAAATGAGGCCCCATGCGTAGTGCATAGTCAGCATATGCGGAGGCCAGCCCCGATTCACACACTAAACCACTTCAACCTGTTGTTGAACTGAAGTGATCATGCTTGCTCTGTAGCTAGTAAAGCACATAAAGCCATTTTCCTTTCTCTTATATCTCTCTTTCTCCACACACACAAGTACAGCAGTAACTACTGCGGCAGCTATTAATGCACACATAGCTAGAGTGCTCTCGTTTTACTTTAGCTTTTAGTCTCACAATAACAGAGCTAACTACCATTCTAGTAGTAGTCAGCTACAGAGATAACATATTATACCCCCCTGGTTGGTTCAAGGCTTCAGATGCTCAGCCCAGCTTCTTCCTGATCTGCATGGTTGTTGTAGTTCTTGAAACTTACATTGTACAGTCACACAATTCTTGTGTGAACTCATGGCTTTTTTTATATTTACGTCCTCTGTTTACTTTTCCTGCTCATTCATTGGCTGTTGCCAGGATCCAATCAGACTGAGTTGCTTACCAGGATACACTGCTAGATTACACTTGTATGTTTTTGAAATATGATGTACTCATGGTGGCTTAGTGATCATAGCGCTGAGGTCTTGGGTTCGAGTCCACATCTGAGCAGAGTTTCTATGTTCTCCTCGTGTCTGCGTGGGTTTTCTCCGGGGTCTCCGGTTTCTTTCCACAGTCCAAAAACATGGAGGTCAGGTGGATTGGGTACTCTAAATTTGTCCGTGTGTGTGTGTGTGTGCACCCAGTGTGCACGCCCTGTCCTGGGCTTAGTTGAATAGTGTAATGCCCTGCCCTGCGCCCAGTGAGGGGCTAAGGGACTAACTACGACCCTGATAAGGATTAAGCAGGTGAGATGATGGATGGATGGATGGATGGATGGATGTACTCTAACTGGTCTAAAGGTCAAAAATCTCTGCACCTCATAGACAACTGATTTTGAGCTAAAATCAAAGTAACATTCATGTAGCAGCTACACCAACTTTAGTCTTCACCTGAAACAGGTTCTAATCACTTGGCTCAGGTGTGAAGTTAAAGCCCCGAGAAGATCATTTTAAATTGAGCTTGTACAGAACTAAACTTTGGTGAACATTTTAATGCATCAAACAGAACCTTTGGTGGATATCACAGTGCTTAAATGGATAAACTGAAGCACTGAATTATCCTCCAAAAGGATAAAAATCACAGTAACTGTCAAGCAGTATTACATTGACTGGATTTGAGTGGTGGAGATTTGGGGCTAAGGGGCAGATATTTTATAGCGTTATTACTCTCATTAACTTTTCTTTATTGTTGGCAGCTCATTTGGCCTGAATGTGACTTTTATTTTATTTAATTCATTTAAAAAATTTAATAATTCTCTTCTAAAACATAAACTCAAAAACAATATGGAAGGTAATTCGTTTGTCTGCTGCATACGAACACAGCTTTTGTATTGTAATTGACAGGACAGAGTGTGTCCCATTTTGAGGCTCTAATTACTTCCAGTATTACATGTTATTTGCAGAAGTGCAAGAAACAAAAATGATACTCATCTTTGTAGATGCTGATGGAAATAATAGAAGCTTTCTCATATCAGAAAAATGTAAGCACATTCCTTTCTAAGTCTAAATCTGGTAATGGGGGAGCTGAAGAGAGATATATAAGCCCAATATAAGCTCTGGAAGCGAGTGGAATAACAAAAATGCTTGAAACAAACAAACTGGACATTCTAGGGTTTCTGTCAAGCGCTGACCCATCGTCTCCACCCAGTCTGACCACAGGGCTGAGAACTGCATTCAGCACTTCAGAGCAGGAGATGCACTGAACTAATTAATACAAACTGATATCCATACATGTTAAAGCACAAGCGATCAATAAGAACATAATTACACTGATGCTCTATTTAGTGATGAGTCTATTTATCAGTTTTCTTCCATATGTATTCATTCTATACTAATGTCCTCGACAGCAGTCAAGCTATACATACAAGACTGTGTGACTTTTCATTTGACACTTAAATCAGTTCAGTTGGATGTTGTAATTAAAATGAGAACAATGATGAGGCTGATTTAATGTCAGGATATTCACAGTGATATTGCATAAACCACAGATCAATATTAGCGCTTTTCCACCAACACGGAACCGGCACTGTTCTGGTTCAAGAACCTAATTTTGAACCGTTCGGCGCGTTTCCACCAACAAAAATACTGCCCCGAACCAGGAACGTTCGTTCGCAGCGGGAACCAAAAAATACTTGGTTTTTCAGTGCGAACCAAACGCGCCTGCGCACTGAGGCGACTCGTAGTGTACAGTGGTCCACTGAAGAAACTCAGTTTTTGTTATCTATTTGGTGTTCTCCGGAGTTTCAGGAGAAACTTGAGGGGAGTATTAGAAAGGAGAAACTCTACAGCGAGCTGGTGGAGCATTTAGCTCGGGCAGGTTTTGTTCGTTCAAGAGAGCAAGTGATAAATTAGCTAAAGAAGCTAAAAAAGGACGACAGAGATTCTAAAAAGGACCTATCACACAGTGGAGCTGGACGAGGGAATGTACCGGCTCTAGATTTGACTTGTGAAGTGAAACAAACATTTGTACCAAGAGCACAAATGCTTACAAGTAGTCGATGCGCTCCGCCATCTTTGTTTATAATTCCGCTTTGTTGATGACGTACACCATGACGTATCCTCGGTTCAACTAGTGTAAACGCGGGCTGGTTCACTAAAAAGCACTGAGGTTCTCATAAGCCCGAACGGCACCAGTTCAAGAACCAGAGTTATTTTGGTGGAAAATCGCTATAAGAGTCCTTACAAAAGGAGTCTGTCTAGCTGAGGAGACCATACGTAAGTAAACAAATTGCTTGCTTCTTAATAATGAAACAAACAGTATCGTCTCTGGCTGCGACTGATTCATTCAGATTTTCCAGTCTCATGGTGGCCTGTGTTACTGGCATTGACACGTATTTGCTTTTGTTGAGAGACAACAGCAACAGTCACCAGATGCAAATTTGCACATCCAAGATCAGCTTCAATCTTTTGGAAGCACTTGTGCATGAATGATTGAATTACTCAAAAGTCCAACATTAAACCCATCAACCAAATGTCTAATTGTGTTTATGTGGTTCCCAAAACTGGACCAGGAGACACATTTTATGTCTAGGTCACACTACACGATTTTAGCCCAGTTTTTATAGTCAGTTTTTTGTAGATTGGCGACAAAAACCTCAGCTCGGAGGCAAATCTGGTCGCTCAGCTCTGTGGTGTGAACTGTTGAAAGATGCTCGATGAGCCATCGCTGACGAGTCACAGACATCCAGGATATATTTGACATGATAAATATCTGATACAGTCAGCGACTGTGAGTCAAGAGCAATAACTACCTACAACCAATGGGATGGCGTAGAGAGAGAACCATGTGACCGTGTACCGTTGATTGTGACTGCACTGCAGAAATAATGTGATTGATTATATCTATAATCAGTGTAATGGACAGATGAAATAATGCTGGTGACAGGTGGGACTATCCTGTGTTTGAACTGAACAGAAACGTCCAGTGAGTTTACCTCCAACTCTCTTGGCAGAACAGAGAGTCCCTGCTGGTCATGTGCCTTCATCCATATTCTCATCTACAGTACAACGACCAACGACTCAAAAAGTTGTGTAGTGTGAACCTGGCTTTAGTGCTTTCCTTGCTTTAATGCAGACATTTTAGCTCAGTACAGAGCAGAGAAAACACTAAACAAGCAGAGCAGTATGTGTACAGGACCAGGACATGACAGATATTTTGACTGTACTGCATTAATAAGTGGTGCAAATGAAATAACGGTAAACAAGACATAGACTGAGCATACAGGTGCACATTGTAGTTCTATTACAGACTGTAGTCCATCTGTTTCTCTGTGTACTTTATTAACCTCCTTTCACCTGTTCTTCAGTGATCAGGACCCTCACAGAGCTGCTATTATTTGTGTGGTGGATCATTCTCAGTGACCCTGATGTGGAGGTGGTGTGTTAAGTGTGTTGAGTGGATCAGACTCAGCAGAGCTGTTGGGGTTTTAAACACTAGGTCCACTCTATTATTAGGGCAGCCGTGACCTGATGGTTAGGGCTCTGGTCTTGTGACCCGAAGTTTGCCGGTTTGATCAACGGGCAGATCTTGACTGACTCAATAAGGCACCTAACATGGATAACGCTGCCCACCACCTTGAGCACATGTTCTCACAGCCTAGTGTGTTCATTAGTGTGTGTTTCACTGCATGGATGGGTTAAATACGAAGGTCAAATTCTGTGATGTGCAATAACATTGGCAAAATTTGAATCTAATCTAAACCTTGTTAGTTCACCTTGTAGATGTAAAGTCAGAGACAGGAGCTCATCAGTTTTTGCACAGTTTGTGTTGGTCTTCAAGTCTTTCACTGGAGCTCAATGAAGCTGGATATTTTTGGTTGGTGCACTATTTCACTCCAGCAGTGACACTGAGGTGTTTAAAAATATCAGCTGCTCTGCTGTGTTTGATCCACTCTAAAACACACTAACACACCACCACCACATCAGAGCCACTAGTACTGAGAATGAGCCACCACACAAATACTACCTGCTCTGTGAGGATCCTGATCAGTGAAGAACAGTGGAGCTGATAACATGAGTGATACAATTTATGTGCACCTAATGAAGTGGCTGGTTGGTGTATATTCGTTGTTACATCTCTTCTGAATGCTGCAGAATGTTCCAATGATCTGAAAGGTGTTCAGAGGTCTTGATGATGACCTCTTACACTGGACACAGGTTCCATATCTTTTATTTTATTCTGTAAATACATTGTTCAGTTATTGTAAAGAGCATTCAATGACAATCTCTACTGGAGGCTTTTTAAAGAGCATCAGTCACATACTGTGATTTCTTAACAGCACCACAATGTTCTTGTAGGCCTTCATCAGTAAACTGACCGTCAGTGAATGTTACAAAAGTATCCCTTTTAGTCAGTGACAACATTACTATGACACAAGTAATACTGTAACGTGTACACCTGAGTTGACAACAGCTGTGACCAATGAGCAGCTCTTAGACAGGCAAACCTGTCCAACAAAAAACAAGCCCAAATTATCCATCTACACCCATCCTCAGAGTCTTTTCGTGACCCTCCTGCTCCCCGACAAAACAAAGTCTGCTCTGATATGCATCAAAGGGGAGCATATCTTCCCAAGTGTTAGCACCAGTAAACTGTGCAGATGAACATTTTAATCCCGCTTCCCAGAAGTCCATATGTTAATGGCACACCATGCCACTCAGTGTGCCAGGCCTGAGGGTTGTGTCTTTGAAGTGCAAGAAAATAAACCTCTCCCACTTGCTCCCGCAAAGATCGCTCTCACAACACGCAACCTCCAAGCAGCTGGGACAGCTGAAACTTCAGTGAAATGACCGAACAACCCACTCCCTCACCTTACCCTGCAATTCCCCAAGGTAAACCTCACCATGCTAAAGCAACCACTACTCCTCCCTGAGACTGGGAATGTAATGTTTAATGTGCATTCCTTCAATGGCTTAGTACTGGAATACCATAATTTTAACCGGTTGTCCAAAAGTAATGCCAGATCAACATTCTGTGTTGAAAATAAAAGTGCCACAAAAGGTTCCTTGGAGTGAAGTCAGAGGTCAGGGATCTTTGAATCTTGTCCTGGAGGGCTGGTGTGCAGCACAGTTTGGCCATTTCCTTGCTCAGACACTACACCTGGGAAGTTACAGGTTAGTTGAAACAGGTGCACTGAGAATTGAAATCAAACCGTGAAGGACGTTCTCTCCAGGACAAGATTTGAAGATCCCTTGTCGAGACAACTAGGGGGTTCTTCTTTGCTCATTCTTTATTGAGTATTCCTCCACTTTTGGCCCAAGTTATCCAGCTTACTGAGAAATCTGAGAACCTCCAGGATCAGATTCTGATCCCTACTCCAGACAACCAGGACAGTATTCAACAAAGCAGGTTCTGTCTGCCTGGGCCTACAACATTTTCTCTTGAAAATTAGGCACCACAAAATGGCCTTTTGACAGAAGCCAGTGATGAGGGATTCTCAAATCTTGTCCTGCAGAGCTTGTGTCTTGCACAGTGGAGATTTCCCTGCTCAGGCACACCTAATAAACATGTGAGGAAACAGACAAATTGAACTTTGAGAAGGGATATCACCAAACTGATGGAGATCATCCCTCCAGGACAAGATTTGAAGATCCCTGGTCTTGGAAACTAGAGTGGTATTCCTCAAAGCTTAGTTAACCAGGTAAACTAGGCCAAAAAATAGTCTGTCCAATAGGGGAATCGCTAAATATTTTGTCACACTTTGCAGTCTAAAGACTAAAGAACAATGGCCCTCCACACCTGGATTTGAAGATCCCTGTTCCAGACATCCAAGAGGGTATCAATCATTTAAAATGTATTTATATACCACGTTTTACAACTGATTTCACAACGCAGCTTTACGTAATTTAGAATTAGACAATTTGAATCAAAACTCAAAGCCCGATACAAGCAAGCCAAAGGCAACAATACTTCACAAAGCAGGTTTTCTCAGATAATTGGACCAAAAACAGGCCTGTCCAATAGGAAAAGTGCTGAGGGACATTCCTGTTGAACATTCCTCCACTTTTGGCTCAAGTTATCCAGCTTACTGTGAAATCTTGCTTTGTGGAATACCCCCAGGTAAAAACATACAGGTTCTATACCATGTGTCCAAGCCAAAAACAATTTACAATGTTTTTTATTTGTGTCATCTTACTGTCTAACTGCTAAAATGACTGGCTTTAGTGTGACATGATTATTCCAGTGTTTGAAAGCTGGTAAACGACAGCTCATTGAGAAAAACAAGGTTTTTATTGTGGAGGCAGTACTTTTCACAACTTCTCATTTGTATTTAAAAACATGAAAGCTATTTTACCTCTGTGAGCTAAACTTTCCATGTTTTAAGAACTGTTGGTCCATTACAACAACCTAATTTAGTACTTCATGGGTCTCCACAGCATGTCCATTGGTTAAATGTCATATTTGCATTGGTAGAGCACCTATGTGGAAGGCCTTCTGTTTCAAGCAGTGGCCACAGCCCTTGTTTCACCCTGTTCGCTTGATTTACAGCAGTGTGACTGTGCATTCATCAGGGTTTGGCGGAAAACCACATGAGGACCACATGTTTCCTCTCACGAGATCCCCTGAGATCTAACAAGGGCTCTGGAAGACAAGCTACTACAAAAAACGAATGGGTGAACTCGCATACAGATTACAAGGTATAAATTCTGCAGTATTTAACTATTGTTAAAGGGGAAGCTAACTTTTTCATGTTTGAGCCTTTCTAAGCATATTAGGTGATTTCTAGTGGGTTAGTGAACAAACTAGAACTACAAAAATGAATTAAAATAAAGGACCACCTTCTCCCATAGGACTCCCTTCAATTATAACATCCATATTATACATACTGTACACAAAACCTCTGCTGACATGAATGATCCTCGTAATGGTTCTGTCCGCATTCTGGTTCATGAAATGGCAATCAAGGAGGCTAAAGCATCATTTAACTGTCAATTTATATAAATGTATTCATCCACTGTGTCTACACCACTTTCACAACTACCTGGGTGCAGCAGTGGACGTATGATGTAAATCCATCTACTTCACAGTAATGACAGCTAATGATTGGCATTAGCAAATTAGGAAGAAGGAGCTCATCCACCAAGGTGAAGAGCTAATCAGTGAGGGCAGCCCAAAGACTGCACCAAACCAGCCCCAGCTTCTAAGAATGAAACAGGTGACGACTGGTATTAGTGAATGAGTGGAAAGGGGCTTGTCTGGTTTAATAGTGCTTATTGAGGTTGTTTATGGACTAATATCTCATATTCTGGTGTTTAATATGTCCCATAATGCCTTGTGCAAAATATCTGCTAAAGTTAAGCTAAGTTCCAGTGGAGAACAAACAGCTGTACGCCTAAAGCCTGTACGCTCACTGTCAACAACTTGACTGCGTATCTGTGTTCCAGAAGGGCTAGAACAGAGAATGTCATGGAAAATTCTGGGTGACCCCAAATGTTTGAGCCGTAGTATAATTAATATTTCAAATGGACAAAAGTGCAATTTACAACTCAGGCTTCAATATGGCTGTACTAGCACTTTAGATATGTGATGTACTTCAGTCCATGTTTAATGGACAATGTTGTTCACCTTTAAAAGGTCATACGTTTGGATTTACTCAGAAACAATGTCCTACTCTGTTGGCTGTTGGCTAATACACATTAATGGAGTTTACCAATAATAACCTACAAGATATATTGCTACACATGACAGATCACGATTTCATTCCATGACAATGCCCTTCATAATCACTTTCATTGAAGGCAAACATCTATTCTCCTGAATGCCAAGCAGCTATGGCATTGAGTGAAGCGTGGGAGGCTTGTTCCATAGATTCTGTGAGGCGGGTCGATATAAGCCCAGCTAATACGTCCAATACCAAATCAACTCTTACAATCGAGATGAGTCACCGCAAGTAACGTGGCTGCTTCTCTCTCAGGTTGACATTTGTGTGAGACCTTTCTGACTCAATATTAGCTTGTACTTTTTCAGTGCACTCTATTCAAAGGTCATTATGGCAGATTTAAAAAACATGTAACAGCAAAAACACACATAAAGCTTCTCATAGTAAGATGCCGATCCAGGAAAGGTTCGTATCCATAAATAAAAGAGGAATATGATCCTAGATTAGGATTGCTATTGCCTTAAGCTTTAAGAACAAGAATCATAAATTATAAAACCGCTACATGAAAAATATAACAAAACATGACTCATTAAGACAAAAATGAACTGAATTACTTCACTTTTTAAAGTTTTAAAATGCATCATTCAGTACAGAGCTCAGATTATGTGCTCAGATTATAACACTCATGTTTGCTAAAGAAATAAATCTCAATATGAACTCAACTGTTTCTTATACAGGATGATTTAACCCAGGTTTGATGCTGTATCTTCATCCACCCATCCATTATCACACCCGCTTGATCCTTATCAGGGTCACGGTTAGTCCCCTACTCCCTCACTGGGCAGGGGATTACACTATTCCAACTAAGCCCAGGACAGGGTGCCAATCCATCATTAGGTGCACTTGCACAGACAATTTACAGTACCCAATCCACATCCACCTGACCTAAATTTGTTTTAGAAAGCAGAGACCCCGGAGGAAACCCACACAGACATGGGGACTCGAACCCAAGACCTCAGCACACAGAGACTAACGTGCTAACCACCAAATTATCATGCCACCTGTGCTGCCTTTTGTCTCATGCTAAGTCTCCTGAGCAGTCAAAAAGCGATATTTGAGCAAATGCTTCACATGGGTAAAAGTAAGACTATTCCAATTTCATAAGCAAAGTGTCAAATTTTGGAAGAGTGGTGTAAGTACTCTAGGGTTGTTATATTATGACATATCATGATACAGGGATTACAATATAAGTGAGACATAATGCAATAATGCAAGAAAGGCTATTATTATCATTATTGCTATCAGTGGTAACAGTAGTAGGTTTTCTAATGTTATATTTTCTATTTGTTTCCTTTGAAGTGGAAGAATCTAATGACTGAAAATCAATAACAACCCTCCCATCTAGTGGTCAGAGGTTTAAACACAACACAAACTGAACCGCTGTCTGCCACCAGTCTTTAAATGTAAACTATTAAAAAATAAATGCTGTGTTTTTGACAATTGTGTTTTGTCGTATTTTATATTTATTACATTTATAGTAATATTTCACACTTTTTTTTTTGCTTTAATTTTGCTCAGTATGGCTTATAGCTCATGAGTTGGCTGGCCAATCAAACACAATAATATGATGTTCATTAAACCATGTGGTAGAAGTTTTGTCACTGTGGGTAGCTGCTGGAAAAGGAAATTAGCATCTCCAGTAAGTTTGTGAGCAGATGGAAACATGACGTGATCTAAATTCTCCTGGTAAAGGCTGTGTTCACTATGGACTAAACACAGTGGACAAACACCAGCAGATGACATGACACCTCAAACTATCACAGAAACTGCACACTGGACTTCAGACACTTGTATTGTGTGTCTCTCCTCTTCCTTCGGACTCTAGCAGCTGATTTACTAATGAAATTTAAAAGTGACTTTCATCTGAAAAGAGGACTTTAGAGCACTGAGTAACAGTCCAGTTCTGTTTAGTCCAGATAAGACACTTCTGATGTCTCTGATTTAGAAGTGTTGATATTAGTAATGTGACAGTTGTAGCTCTGAGAGGCACACACTATTTATACTGTTTATAGTCATTTACTCAAACTCACAAAGAAATATTCTAGTCTGTCCAATAGGGGAAGCGCTAAATATTTTGGCTCACTTTGCAGTCTGGGTTATACTCTAGGTATGTTGTGTAGGGAAATAAGACTAAAGAACAATGGCCCTCCACACCTGGATTTGAAGATCCCTGTTCCAGACATCCAAGAGGGTATCAATCATTTAAAATGTATTTATATACCACGTTTTACAACTGATTTCACAACGCAGCTTTACGTAATTTAGAATTAGACCATTTGAATCAAAACTCAAAGCCCGATACAAGCAAGCCAAAGGCAACAATACTTCACAAAGCAGGTTTTCTCAGATAATTGGACCAAAAACAGGCCTGTCCAATAGGAAAAGTGCTGAGGGACATTCCTGTTGAACATTCCTCCACTTTTGGCTCAAGTTATCTAGCTTACTGAGAAATCTTGCTTTGTGGAATACCCCCAGGTGTGTTGAGCAGGGTAATAACCAAACAGCCCTCTAGGCCTGGATTTGAAGATACTGCTGTTGATAAGCTTTGTTGATTCCCTAAAGGTACTTTAATTGAACCACTTTTTAAAGAAGTGACTCAAATTAGACCAAGAACTAGAAAAACATACAGGTTCTATTTTTTAGAAACCAGAGACCCCGGAGGAAACCCACACAGACATGGGGACTCGAACCCAAGACCTCAGTATTGAGAGACGAACATGTTAATCATATATTAATATTCTAGTCATTTGAGATTCTGGATTGAGCTATAAGCCATGCTGATCAACATTAAAACTACAAACCGGATTCCAAAAAAGTTGGGACGCTATACAAATTGTGAATAAAAACTGAATGCAATGATGTGGAGATGGCAAATGTCAAT
>BRDA01039851.1:0-38398 GCA_036984385.1 Crenuchus spilurus
ACACCTAAACCTTAACCTCAGTAAAGACAGTCTTACACCTAAACCTAAACCTTAACCTCAGTAAAGACAGTCTTACACCTAAACCTAAACCTTAATCTCAGTAAAGACAGTCTTACACCTAAACCTAAACCTAACCTAAAACTTCTGTCAGTGAAATGCTGTTTTTGTTTAAAAAAAAACCCAAAAGCTAACTTACTTGTGGGAACCAGCAAAATGTCCTCACTTCTAGTCCTATCTTTATGTTCACAGGCACACACACACACACACACACACACACACACACACACACACACACACACACACACACACTGCCCCACACCCATGGTTTTACAGTATTAATCACGCTGTCCTAACTCTCACCAAAGGAACGAGCGGAGGAGGAAAAAGGAAACTCACACACTTTTGTGGAAACTCATAAATGATGCCTGAAGGTCACGGATCTGTCTGCCTCACTTACTGTCGGCTTGTGGCTGACTACTTCTGACACGCTCATACACGATATTGAACTAGAGCTTCTGTCTGCCGTCTTTGGGCAGGGTGGGGGTTACATAGTGTCTCTTTTGCAGCAGCATGAAACATCAACAGCTCTTATAACATAATGTGTCTGTAGGACAAACCTCACTGAAGGGTAATGTTTTGCTGGTGTCACATTACAGTACTACTATACATGTTAAAGGCATAGTTCAAGCTAAGAATTACATCCACTCAAACATTTCAAGACATACTGCTACCTACAAAGTCAGGTTTTGTTTATGTACTTATGCTCATGTACTGCTGGCTATTTCTACAGATAACAGTATGTATACTACAGTTCCACAGCTGGGAAACATTGTTTACTATAATTGTTGCAGACAAATAAAATGAGATAGCAAAAATCATGTAGTTAATCATTACTGTTACCCATACGGTCCAGTCCATTTCAGTTCAACCACACTGTCACAACTACAAACTACCTCATGAGCTCTTCACAGTGACCATCAGGTAGGCACCTCCATCAGTGTTTTGCTGAATTAAGCAACATGACACTAACTGAAGGCTAAACTGTGAGTTCACTTAACTGACCTATCATTTAGTCTCTAAACCTCTACATTAGCCTCTCTGGTGACTAAGACTGTCCCTAGCCCAACTGGCACAGTTAATGCATGCTCAGTGCCACCAGTTCAACATGTGCTTTATGCACTACTACATCAACAACCTTACTATGGAGGATGGAAAATGACATAAGTATAAATAAATAAATACACATACTGTATACTGTAAATGAATGAATAAATAAATACACACATAAATAATTGTATAGACAAATAAATAAATACATTTTGCCATGAAAAAAGACATAAATTAATATCAGGAATATATTTCTACATTTCCATGCATGAACATTTCTACATTTATTTATTTCTACATTAATCTATGTATTCATTTACATTTTTATTTCCATATTTTTATTTACATATTACCATGTTTATTCATTCATTTATTTATTTCTGTATTTCTGCATTTGAATATTAATTAGATATGTGGTCCTATACTCACTCTAAGTGGTGGCACTGAGCATACATTAACAGTGCCAGTTGGGCTAGGGACCATCATTTATATGTGCATTTATTTATTTATACTTATGTCATTTTTCATCTTCCATTCCTTACAGCCTGCACCTTCACATTACATCAACAAAAATCTACATCCAAGGCTGTACTGAGCCCCACTGGCACTGTTAATGCATGTTCAGTGCCACCATTTCTCTGTGGACTTCATCAACAACGTTACAGTCCACATATCCACACTGCATCAACAACAGTAAATCCACATTGGTCTGAAGGTGAATAAGTCTATACCAAGCCCCACTAGCACCATTAATGCATAGTTAGGGCCACCAGTTCCACTTGGACTTTATGAACTACATCGACAAACTTACAGCCTACACATCCATACTACATCATTTCTACCTGCAGACATATTGTTCTAAAATTACTAATACAATCAGAATATTAAGCTGATTTCTAGTCTCCAAAATGCTTTTTTTATTTTTTACATTTTGTTGCTAATTCTACAGTGTACGTCCCCCTTGGTCATATTAGTTTGCACATTTGAATGCACAGTTTGTACATAAGGTACAGATAACACTCTTATATATGGTTTTAAGTGATTTTTAAAGTCATGTATATTTCTGAACATTCTTAAGCATAAATTCTATATATTTGTTTAAAATATTCTCATTAAAAAATAATATTTGAAATCATGGATGCCCAATCCTGGTCCGGTAGCACTACCATCCTGCAGAGTTCAGATCTAGCATATCAGGCTCTAACATTCAGATGGTCCTGAAGGTCTTCATTACCTGGACCAGGTGTGTTAGATTAAGGTTGAAGCTAAATCGTACAAGCTGGTAGATCTTCATGACCAGGACTGGACACTGATGTTAAATTATGTTCATTAAAATGTGCAGAAACATATAACTTGAACAGGGGTGTTTAAGCATGCAATCGTATACCATTAATATCCTGTTTAGAAAGATCTTAAATTTGAACAATGCTAATTAGTGATCATAGATTTATATTGATTGATAGTATTATTAGACTAATTGTTCAAAACTCAAAAAGCTCAAAACTCTACAGCAGGGGTGCCAGTTCTGGGGGGGCTGGATTCCTGCTGGATTCATTCAACTCCAACCCTTGGTTCCCCACCCCTTGTTGTAGGCCCATATAGAAGGGGCTTTCTAGAAGTATCCATATAGTGTAGATACAAAACTCAAACTAACCCAGATCAACGGTTCCTACTTGGAGAAATCTGATCTATACATATAGCTGCTAATCACATTTTAGCTCCATTACATGAACCCTACACTACTGCTCCACTTTACTTTTCACACATGCCTACAGTACCAGTCAGAACTTTTTTTTTTGTTTGTAAATGTGAGGCAATTGTGAAGTTTAGAAAACAATGAAAAACATCATCTTTTCAAGAAGTGCAGCATGTTGTGCTTAGCGGTTAGCACGTTCACCTATTAGCACTGGGGTTTTGGGTCGAGTTCCCATCTTGGCTGAAGTTTCCATGGATTTCCTCTCACATAGTCCAAAACTATAAGCTCAGGTGAATTGGTTACTCGAAATTGCCCTGGTGTGAGTGTGTGCGTGCCAGCGATGGATTGGCGCCCTGTCTTAGCATTGCTAAACTAGTATAATTTCCCACAGGTCACCTTTTTCCATAACATTAACTCAATAATAACTATGTGTGTATTAAAATGTGCAGAAGTGTAAAAGATGAGTTCACTTATTCACAAAACTTGTCATTTAACCAGGGGTGTATGAACTTTTGCACACAACTGTGCATAGCATAGCACCTATAATATCCGGGCTGAAAACCCAGGCATCAGGTCAGTATCTAGTTCAGTGAGCTCCAAGCAACCGCAATGACATATATAGCCCAGCATGACAGATGGGCAGACAAATAAAAAGTTGTTGGACAGCAGGCTTGCTTCATCCGGGAAAAATTTACTATCCCTTCCTGCTAGTTGGCTCGTCAGTATATAGCTAAAGCTCCTAAAGCCCAGCAGGTGTAGTGAAGCTCAGGAGCCGGGCTTCTCTCAATCCTGCATAAAGCACCTCTGGACACCTCTACATCCACATCTATAAATTCCCACAGAGCTGTGTGAGGAGAAGCACCCCCACCACTGCTCCAGCCTTTCTCCCGGCTTCAGATGCTGTTTTCTTTATTCTGACAGTTACTGCTGGAGAGAAAGGCCAAGAGAAGACCACGTAGCACAGTGCTGGTAGAGTGCTATGTGTACCTCCTTCCACTGAGAACGTTCTCCTGTGAGAAAGACAAAAGTGGGTGGGATGGAACATTCACTCACTCTTGGGACACTCCTTAATTCAAATGTCATCGTGCACAACTGTAGCACAGAATCACAACTAGTGATCCACTGACTGAGTTTTTCAATGGCTGGTGCTGATATTTAGAGTGTAGGATGGGTGACGCTCTATATACACAGTCAGATCCGAACATTATGACCTACCTAATAGTGGGAATAACCACCCTTGGCATGGATGAGTGAGACATCGTGGCATGGACTGTATTATGTGACAGAAGGTACCTGGAGGAACTTGTCCTTGCCCACTGTGGCACTCTGTACCACTCGCACCACTGAAATGCTGTCGGAAGACACTCAATGTATGAGTAGTCCATTCTCAGCATATCTTCACTACAGCTGCTGTTGAACATACCGTGAATGAATGATTTCTACCACCCTTCACTTGGTAGCCTAATACCATTCCCTTTTGGACATCAGTCAGATTGTGCCCTTTGCCCATGACGATTGCTTTACGCTCTGTTCATTTTCAACCAGGGGTGGTCATAATGTTCTTATAGGACTGTATCCATCATTATTTTTGCATCTAATAAAATCTAAATGTAAAATATAAAAAATATATAATTGTTGAGATGAAAGGATAGGTTTGTCAGTCATCTGTCCGTCACTAGGGGGAGCTCTAACATTGTTCTAGAGCAGCCACACTGATAAGGCTGCCTAGAGACGTGCCTGTAAATGTGCCGTTTACTGGTTACTGACTTTGTGAGTGCAGGCCAATTACTTAACATTAATCAGCTGATACCGATTAATTGTTCACTATTCACAACTGATGAAAAATCCTATTTACACAATTTTCCACTTATCCCGTGCAGTTTTGGTGACACAAACAAAAGGGCTACATGGGTAACTATTGAGTGCAAGTGTCATAAATGTCTCCACTGTTCAATCATATTTTAATAACTTTTTACTGTAAGATCTTCCCTCAAATACAGTGTGCTGAATACAGTGGTAATGAGCAGTGGGTGGAGCCTGAGTAAAATGGGTGGAGCTAAACAGCAGTACTGGATCCATGCAAAAATTTGATTTTTTTGGCAACTTCAATGAGTTCCAGAGAACTTGTACTGCACATGAGCATGAAAGTTCTGTTAAAACAAATTCAAAGATTTGCTACATGACCCCTATTAGTAGCCCTTATCATGTCCATCAAGTCTGATGATACCCTTCCTTTGAAATATTACATATTCACTTTAATTATCAATTAGGTACAGTCTTAAAAGCAAAGAAGGAATTTGGAGCACTGCCATAAAACAACCACATTTGATTCCCTTAAGAACCTTTCAGAAGATGGTTCTTCAAAAGCCCATCTGCTGCATCTGTAGCATAGAGTCATTTACCGTGGAGGAGAATTCATTTATTCAATATTTTGAAAGGCTAGACCTTCTGACGGGCACTGGGTTTTGTACCACTTATTTGTAGTGCTGTCACAGGAGCCTTAATGACACAAATGTGAAGGTCTCTGATGAAGATGTTTTAATTGGAGTCAGGCATGGCTGTGGGTCTTTCCCGTGCTGTTAAATGTTGTTGGTGGCCGGCCAGCGGCGTGACGCCCTCATCTCCTGCTCGACAGGCCACCGCCGGCACTGAGATGACAACCGCCTAGTCAGGCTGACTGGACAACACGTGTCTTCATTAATTTAATTAGGCTGTAGTAGCCGCCAGTCTGCCACATCTTATGGTCCTTTCACTCCTTCTTCACTATCCTGTTCCTCAGTTTATTCTTCTGCTGGGGAGGTGGGGCTGCAACTGTTACTCAAAGTGTATGAGGTAGCAATGCGTATTCATTATTTACTTAAAAGTGTGAGACTAAAATGTCACATGACTGATTATGGCATGAAGAATGTCATGCCATGAATCCCTTATATGTGCCCAAAGTCTCAACTGACCCCTCATTGTGCCACTTTCAGCATTGACATGCTGGAATGCCACCAGGGCTCCTCTGTAGATAAGCTCCCACCTCAAGCTCCAAAACCTCCAAGCTTCTGATAATGAGCTTGAGGAATGGAAGTGGACCTCAGTCTGCCCTCAAACCATAAGAGCTGGAGCTGTGAAAAGTGCTTCCATTGAGCCTTTTGTTGAGCGGCCTCCATATACAGATTCATGTCAAGTGAAGAGGTTTATTGTCATTTCTGTTGTGAAACAATACATTTGTCTACGACCTCCAACACAGCACAAGTGCAAATAACACAGTACAATAAATACAGAAGGCATAAAACCATACTACACAGTATGAAAGACAGGACCCAAAAAACAGTGTACAGTATCTATGGCCTGTGTACAGTGATAAGAAATACAATATATTCATGTATAGTATTTCAGCAGTATACAGTATTATAGCAGCATTTATAAAAATACTGTATGAAAAGGATGCAGATGACTATAAATACAGGGTTGTTCTGTTTTTTAGTAATGTGCATATATATAGTATTTGTATAGTCATAGTGTAGCAGTCCAGTCTTGTCTCAGCCTCAGGGTGAGGTAGGCTTGGAAACTGGTGTCAAGACCTGAGGTCTGTCTGAGTTAATGTTCATTAGAAACTACATTTTTTTATTGTTATTGATTGTAAAAAAATCACTGAAGCATAATAAATCAATACTTTCTCTACATTTCTCTAAAGTAAATCTCAGTTTGGCTAATAGTCTCTTGGTCAGTTGTATATGAGGGTGAGTGAGAAGTGATCTGCACTCTGGCTGTAGAATTGATCCAAATCAGTTTTCAGAAAAGACACATTTTTGACATATCAAAATCGCTAATTTATCAATACACTTTGTTCATCTACCCACAAGCTTTCATATTCCCTGATTAAAGCATGTTTTGGCCAAGCTCATCAGATGTGAATTTCCGTCCTCTTATGGCTTCTTTCAGAGGACCAAACAGGTGATAGATAGATAGATAGATAGATAAGTACTTTATTAATCCCTTGCGGGAAATTCAGGTCCCAGCACTGCTGGCAGGGCAGCCACTTGTGCGGCGCCAACCTTCTGTCTGATGGGGCGAGATCGGAACAATAAGAAGATGGTTTGACACCTCAATACAAAGTTTTTGGAGAGTGTTAACAGTCTGGGCTGTGTGTGGATATGCATTTTCATGCAACAACACAACAGCCTTGGATAGCAATCATCATGTTGTTTGAATTTTAGGCTTCAGCTCTTCAGTGAGCATTTCACTATAATGAGCACTTGTTGATTATTGAACCTTTTTCCTGATAATTTTCCAATACTGGCCCTTCAGTAACTGTAATAATAATTTTTTGACTTTTGCAAATGATTTACAACATAATCCACTGCCACTCAATTATTAATTATTACAAAACTGCTGCTCCCATTGGATATCACCCAGTACCACATACTGACCAAAATCACACTAGTCCTTCATCCTTTAATGTGTCTTAGTCTACTCAGACAAGCAGCATTTAGTATTTTTTATTTAGTAGGGCTTGTAGTTATTGTTTATTGTTTGTTTTTTGTTGCACTTGTGTTCTGTGTTGGTCCTGGAGGAATGTTGCTCTGTTTCAGTATGTACTGTACTGTTTACAGCTGAAATGACAATAAAAAACTTGAACTTGAACTTGAACATGATGAGGACGTCTAGCATGTCTAGTGTTGTCATTAGTCTTCATTAGACTTTTGTGTGAGCGTCCTTGAACTTGTCTATGCATTCATACACACTTCCTCATGACAAAATACTTCCTCCATACTGTGCACATGGTCTCCAATAAACATCAGCACCAGACACACCCTCAAACTTCAGAAAATGAATGACTGCACAGCATAAGTCGGGCAGCCATTTTTGTTGCACTGCAGTCATAAATGAACTAAAATGATGTAACATGTTCAAACCTGCACAGCAGTTACTATGGCGACAGCGACCTAGTACAGAAAGTGTTGTAAGATTGCATCCAACAGAATTTTTATTACAGCTAAAATGCGGATCGTTTTTGACTCACCCTTTTATATTGATCTTGGCCCCTCACAGTCCAAGACTGGACTACAAAAAGTCTTGGTCTTGACGCAGAATCAGCTATAGCGTCTTAACTACAACACTTGTGCATCAGGACTTAGCTGTTCCCGCAAAAATGTCACAGTGATGCAGTTTTAATGGGCAGTTAAACATGACTAATTTTGCTTGAAGATATCATATCCTCAGCATGCTCAGCAAAGCATATTCTGACATAATTGATCACAATAACGATAAATATCGCCCAAGCGGACTTTACAGGCTGACTCAGACACATTAGCGCTGTAATCAAAATCTGTATGAAAACATCATCACAGAGTATGAAGAGTTCCTGCATGCACACACACACACACACACACACACACACAGCAAACTTGTATGCCAGTGGCTGCTGTCAGAGGGATTAGTTGTAAGTAGTTGTGCTCTTTTCATTGGCTGTGCCTATGGGCTGCAGGCTTGTTCTCTGGCCTGTTGCGGACAGCTTCTTCACTATCAGAAAATAAGATCAGCACACTCGCCTACAGCCGCCACACACACATCCACACAGCTGAGTGGGGGGAAAAAAAAAAGTTTTTTTAAGGACATCTCTGGGGCACACACTCACTCACACATACACAGAGACAAACAGACACAACCATATGGACACACATACACACAAAGTCTCCTGCTATCTAAGCTTAATAGTTCCTCCACAGCCTCACCATGCTTCTTGCCAATACCTGCTCTAAAGCCTCTGCGCTAAGACTCTGCAGAAAGAGCTCTGCAGAGAGGGGAGACGTTTAGGCAGGATTGCGGTGTATAATAAGCCACGTTTAGCACGCCACAGCCCTCGCCTCTGCAGGTTATGGTGAGAATCCCTTTGCTGGCCAAAGCTAGGCTATGCAGGCCTTGCCGAGAGGCTGCTTAAACATGGCCTGTATTCCAACATAGCTACCAAATTTAGTTGATAGTTGGCTGATATTTATTAGCCTTTTCTAACTGTGGGCTAAATGAACACATTAGAACATTTACAGCCAAGCTTACAGTATATATGGCATTTAACAGACACTCTTTTTTCATTTTTGACAATTTTTATCCCCTTACCAATGTAGTACTTGTAGCCAATTAACCCAACTTATCCACTAGGGGGCTCTCGCCATTATTTTGCAATGTCCCTGACTCTAGGAGGGTGAAGACATGCACACGCCTCCTCCACTGCGTGTGATGCAGCCACCTCCTCTTTTTGAAGTACCACTGATACACCGTCACTGGGGAGCCAATGTGCTCGGAGGAAAGTGCAGGAATCCCAGCTCTGAATGGACCAATCAGACACCTGAGCAAGCAGACATTGCACTGGGTGAGTGATAGGGAGAGAGAGTGCCATCTACCTGCCCAGAGAGAGCACTGCCAATTTTTTGCTCTCTTGGGCCCCGGCTGTTGATGGCAAACAGCATGACCGGGATTCAAACTCGCGATCCTCTGGTCATAGTGTCAGCGTCTTAACCTGCTGAGCCACTCGGGGGCCCTTAACAGATACTCTTAACCTGAGAAATGTATGTCATGTTATATTACATTGGTCAGAAGTCAGTAGTATACCCCAGTCCTGTGATCCAGAACACTACGCCAGCAACTAACATTAATATTACTTGCTGTTTAATGGCATTTTAAATATTTAAAAGAAACGTCTATTTAAAAACAATAACAGTCAAACACAAGTGATATATCAAGAATAAGAAGTAATTGTGAGAACATTGACCTGTATCATTTCATTTATGCCTTTAAAATCTGCCAAAATAATAATATTGGCCAATTTCTGAGCAAAAAAATCTGCTGATTCTGATCTTGGTTGATTCCCCGTCCGCCCACAAATGTGTTTTTTGTAGCTACAAGGTTAGAACAGTGGTGTCCAGTGATACTTATTAATTTAAATAACAATAAATTAGAATTGCACCAAGAATGGAAATCAAAAAGGTGTCAGAGCCCAAATTTGCCAATCAATCATGAATCAAGCATGAATGACAGTTAAAAAAGAGCAGAGTAGCAGAAAATTGTGTCTGTGTGTATTAAAATAGACAATAATGAGTGTTTTTGATTTAGAACCAGATTACTGATTTGATATTGAGTGTTGTGACAACCCTACAATAAATAAAGGCTATTCATGAATGTGAATGATGTCACACTCTTTGGCGTAGTTCATGTAATCTCACCCAGTCTTCTACTGTAGCTACACCATGGATAGGCCAAGTCTTAGAAGAGCTGATGCAGCCAACGAGGACTGATTGCTTGGAAGAAGAGCCTGAACCTGTCTATCTCTCTGTCGGCCTGAGTGAGAGGTCATCAGTTGACCAGCAGCAGGTTCGCCTGTCTGTCTGGTTGAAGGTCTCTCGAGTGTCTGTCCTCATGTTCCCATCAATGGTCCTGCCTGCTTCTTTGCCTAGCTGTCTGTTGGCCTAGATTGAGCGATTGACCATCTGATTACAACAGAGCATTCTGGAGTGAAGTGCTCGCGTTTAGAAGCAGTGTGCTTTAATGACCTTCACCAGAAGTAGTCTGTGACTCCATTTAGTGGTGGCGGATGAGTGGTTAAGTGAGTGCATTTTTTTACCCAATTTGAGCACATTCACAGTGAATAGAGTTCCAGAATGCTACATCAAGAACACTAGAGATGGGTATTCCCATCTAGCTCACAATAACACACTCATTACTATTCAGGTCACATTGTACGCATCATGATTCATCACGATATCACAATTGGACCACTGAGGTTAATACTCAAAGCACGTTTTCCAATGATAAATAATAATGAGTGGTATTCATTATGATCCTGTTTACACATTGAAATGCATCTTATATATATGAGCATTGTCCATGTCTAAGGGATAGTGGCCACCAAAGCAGAGGCAATGAACTCACCATGCAAAGCAGTCCATTCAAAAGTCCATTCATTTACTATAACGGTCCCACTTATTTTACCCTGGTTACATTTAGGCATCTTTGTGTATTTATGTATACAAAGAAAACAGTTTGTGTCAGAATCATCTATAAAAGAAAACATCAATTTTTACAAATTTGTTATTGGTTGTTGATGTAGCTACTCTATCAGTTGTCAATCAATGAATATTTACTGTAGATGCTACCATTCAAAGTTTTCAAAGCATTGATATAAAATGGTGATTAAACGTTTTCTATGGTCTACTTCATAAATGTTCAGTAAAGGGAATTTCTCATCGGAGGTATTGAAAAGACAAGTGATCAGAAATGCATTCAGATCTAGCTGTTCTGATCTAGAGGCAGTGATGTCACATATGATCCACCCACTTTCAATATTGTTCCTGCCTGTATCATTAAAAGGTATATTAGATGCCTCCTAATGTATTTAAACATTGGCTTATGAATGGCAAAAGGGTAAAAAGCCATTTGCTGACTGTTGCTGGCAGTATGCAGTTGCCTCGCCACTCCTGGATGGTAATTTTCTATAAAACAGTAATAGTAATGCAACAAAAAATGGCTGCTCCACTTATGATTTGCACAAAAGAAAAGCAGTGTGGAGATACCTCTGCAAATAAAATTTTGAATGATGCTCTGTCACGCACCACCTGGGCCTCCCCCTGTCTTTTAATCCTGTGTTCATCCTCCTTGTGTTCGTACTTCGTCATATCCCCACCCCCTGTGATGTCACATCATTGTTCAGGTCTGTTCCCTTGTTTGTATACAATCACTGCCTCTCTAAAGTCTCCTCTTTGTGTCATATTGTTGTCTGTTATTAAGTATATTACAGTAATGTTATATGTGTTAGTCAGTGCTTGATGTACATAGATTCATGTTTTAGTTTGTGAAATAAACCCCCATTTGGATCATTATCAAGGACACCTACTCTCCATTCACACCCAGCAACGTAACATGCTCTAAGGAAGGTAAAGGTTTCTTAAAAAGAATCATTACTGATGATGAGACATGGATTCATCACTACAAGATTGAGAGTATGGAATGGAAACATCAATTACCGACCAAGAAAAAGATAAAATGATAGATGGATAAAGTGTACTAAAAAGCAGGAAGATTATGACGAAAATGATGTGTTTGTTTTACTGATTAACATCAATTCTACAGATCATTGTGGATCGTTTCTGACTAACCCTGATATACACCCTTATTTATACTGTATATATACAGTTACGCCGGAAAGTCTGCACACCCCATTCACCTTCTACATCTTTTATTACTTTACAGACTTATTTTGGCCTCAAACATCTACACACAATTGGCAATTATTGAACGTTACACTTATATAGCGCCTTTCTAAAACCCAAGGATGCTTTACAATCAACTCAAATAATTTACACACAATTAGAGCTCAACCACACACACCGGTGAGAAGCAGCAGCCAATCGCGCACAGCGTACTCTCAACTGGACGCAACCGTCCACCTGGAGGACTGCATCGAGCACTAGGGGGATCACCCAGGACAGAGTGCCAACCATATCTGGGCATACATACAGAAAGACACATTCATTCGCACACACACCAGGTTCATTTAGAGCAGTCAATTCACCAGATCTCCATGTTTTTGGACTGAATTGAAAACAGGTTTTTAGGAAATTTGAAATCTAATTACATTTTGCTGACAATAATAGATTATTAAGAGGTTACATATGTGTAGACACCCTTAGTCTAATACTTGGTTGATGCACCTTTGGCAACAATTACAGCTTCAAGGTATCTTGGGAAATAAGCTATGCGCTTGGCACATTTGTTTATGGACATTTTTGCCCATTACTCTTGGCATATCCTTGCAAATTCCGTAAGGTTGGATGGGAAGCATTGGTAGACAGCCATTTTCAACTCCTTCTACAGATGTTCAATAGGATTCAGGTCTGGGCTCTGGCTGGGCCAGACAAGGACATTCACAGACTTTCACTGAAGCCATTCCTTTGTTCTCTTGGCTTTGTTCTTCAGGTCGTTGTCATTTTGGAAGGTAAATCTTCACCTCAGTTTGAGGTTCAGAGTGCTCTGGAGCAGGTTTTCTTCAAGGTTTTCATTTTTCTTTCCCTCAATCAGGACTAGTCACCCTGGTCCAGCTGCTGAAAAACATCCCCACATCATGCCGCCACCGCCATGTTTCAGGGTAGGGACAGCATTAGCCAGGTGCCTGGTTTCTTTCCAGCTTGGTATTCAGGCCGAAAAACCAAAGACCAGAGAATCATGTTTTTCAGAGTTTCAAAGTTCTCTAGGTGCCTTTTCGCAAACTCCAAGATTTTTCGCAAATTGTATCTGGCCACTATACCATAAAGGCATGATCTGTGGAGTGCTATCTGGATGGTTGATCCTTTGAAACGTTCTCCTATCTCAACAAGTATACACTGGAGCTCTGTCAGAGTGACCCTCGGCTTCCTGCTCAAAGCCCATCTTCCCTGATCACTCACTGGACAGCCAGGTCTAGGAAGATTGTTGATGATTCCAAACTTGTTCCATTTACGGATGAGGGTGGACCTGTAAAGCTGCAGAAATTGTGCTGTACCCTTCTCCTGATCTATGCCTTGACACAATCCTGTTGTTGATGTCTGCAGATCATTGTTTTGACACCATGGCTTGGAGTTTGCTTTGACATGCACTGTCAACTGTGGGACTTTATTTAGGCAGGTGTTAGCAATCCCCAGTTATGTCCAATCAATTTAATTTAACACAGGTGGACTTCAGTAGCGTATGGCAGTATCAGTGGATATTTTATATTTTGATTTTTAATAAATTAGCACAAATGTCTAAAAACTTAGTTTTTACTTCATCACAGAGGAATATTGTTTGCAAATTTTTGGACAAAAAATGAACAAAATTTATTGTAGCTTAATTTGTAATGTAATAACATGAAGGAAGTGAAAGGGTGTGCACACCTTCCAGTTTTACTGCATATAAATATTGATCTGGATAAATATATTAACATAATACATTCATAAAAACACAGTCACAATCTTTTTAACACATATGGCTGGATTTCATGAAGTGGCCAAAAGAGGATGACCCCCTGTGACTTTTATCAGGTCACAGCATGAGTTCATCCAAGGGCCGTTAAGCCTGAGAACACTCAGCAGGAGGCAGGACAGCAAGCACCAAGGACACCTCAACCCTCTCCAACCAGCAGTAAGACAAATGAAACGTTGCTGATCCAGTTTTGCACGCTCGTAAGACGCCACACTGTTATAATCCGTTTGAGACAAGGAGGGACGGACGTCCTTAGGGGGGGAATCTATCCCATGGGCCACTGCTATCTGGGTCCCAACGCGCCCTGATCCACGACCATGAAACTCACTCAAGCACATCTGACTTAAATGGGACGGCAGCACAAAACTCCAGCACACGCTTCTCTTCCAAACAGCTTTTCAGGGTTAGAGAGCCAAGATTCAATCACAGCCATGCCATTTGGACCAGTTTCAAGTGGAAGAAAGAGGCGAGGCCCAGGCACGAAAGCAAAAGAAATATTCAAAGAGTTACATATTCTTCCGTTTATGAGCTTTTCGGAATGTCTTTTCGACTGCCTTTTAAAAAAAATTCTGAAACGCCGATGGGAAGCAAAACTCATATGAGCACTAAAATAAGATCCATCGCAAAACAAATGCCAACAACGGGGCCAAAATAGATTCTGACAAGTGCATTAGCATAAAAAGGGACGGCGCAACGTGACATGGTAAATGAATCAGAGTGGAAATACAAGCAGCCAGACGCTCGCTCTTGTTCTGGGAAGCGGAGATACATCATGTGGTGCACCAATCCAAGCATGTTCTGAATTGGATTGAATTTTGGTGAGAGAGAGAGAGAGAGAGAGAGAGAGAGAGAATGAGGTGGAGTGAGAAAGAGGAAATGAACAAGAGAGCGTGATAGTGAGAGAAAGAAAAATAATAGAGAGAAAAAAAGGAGTGAAAAGGGAAAGAAAATAAATAATATGGAAAGAAAGAGAAAGAGTCAGGCGAGAAATTGAAAGAGAGAGAGAGAGAGAGAGAAAGAGACAAAGTTGGTGAAAGAGAATAAATAAGTAATATATAGAGAAAAAGAGTGTAGGAGTGTGGGGGGATGAGAAAAAGAAAATGAATGAGAGAGAAAAAGAGTCAATAAAGAGAAAGAGTGAAGGGGAGTGAGAAAGAGACTGATATTGAAAAAAAAACAGTATAAAGAAAGAGAGAGGAGTGAGGTGAGAATTTGGAAATGACAGAGAGAGAGAAAGAGTGATGAATGAGAGAATGAGTGAAAGAGAAAAATGAAATAACAGAAAGAAAAGGAGTTGAGGGTGAGAAAGAGGAAACTAATGAGAGAAAGAGCGAGACCAAGAATGTGTAGGAGTGAGAATGGGAGAGAGAGAGAATGACAGGGAGAGAAAGAGATGGAGTGGGAGTGAGTGAGAGAGAGAGTGAGGTAAGGTGAGAATTAGAGAGAGAGAGAATGAGGGAGGGAAAATAGAGAGAAAAGGGAAACAGGTATCGTCTTTCCAAAAGGTCAGGCACTCTCTCTTCCCTCCTCGCTCAAATGTGCTGGCCTTTTCAAAACCTAGCTGGACTGAGCTGAAGTTTGCAGACAGCCAGCCAGGAACGCTCAGCCAAGGCGAAAGCGTGGAGGTCAAGAGAGGAGACTCCAGCCGAGTGGCTGGGAAAATATCAACTTCACATAAGTGGCCGGAGAGAGAGCAGAGCATAAGCCCAGCATCTGTCTGCACATACTGACAGTACAGACGCACACTGCAGGAGCTCCGGGCCCTTAGTGGACCCCCAATCACAGGCTTACAGTGCTGAAAAGCTCAAAACACTTCCAGAGCAAGTAACAAAAACACGATCAGGTACGTTATCCAGTCTTCTTTTCAGAATTTAGTAGTGTAAAGCCTTTTTATCAGCTGATCTGGAGAGAATCCTTTGGTGGAGTGTTAGATTAATGGCCTTCTCAAACACAAAAAGCACAGTTCTGAACAATTCAAAACTCAAAAAATTGTAATCTCTGGCTCTGAGTGGCCCAGCGGACAATCCCCAAGGGGATTGTGAGTTCAAATCCCAGTCACACTGATTTGCCATCAGCAGCCGGAGCCCTGAGAGAGCAAAATCAGCCATGTTCTGTCCTGCTGGTAGGTGGCACTGTTCCCCATCACTACTAAGTAATGTCTGCTGGCTCAGGTGTCTGTTGGCTGATGCATCAGAGCTGAGGATCCTGTGCTTTCCAGCGATGACGTATTGGCGACAGTTAAAAAAAGGTGGTGGTTTGACCTCACATGCATCAGAGGAAGCATGTGCAAGTCTTTACCCTCCTAGAATCCAGGGCACTGATTGGGAGAGTCCTAGTGCAGGGGAGGGATCCAACATTGGGGTGAAAACTGGGTAAAAATAAAAAAAGATGCCTTAAAATGTTTAATCACAGCTTTGTAGAGATGTATCAAATGGACCTTGATTAGAAAACAATCAGTAGATCATATAGAGATGAGCTTCTTTCTGGTTAACCTTTATGTATCAAGGATCTGTATTTGGATCTAATGTACCTTTAGAATCTTCTATTTATAAAATGTTGCTATGATCACTGATCACAAAAAAAAAGAAAATCTGTTGGCTTGCTTTTTAGCATTCTAGAATAATTACATAATTCCAGTTAACCTGGTGATGAGCAAGCAAATCACATGCATTCCAAACCGAAACCCAAAACATTGACAGAATAAGATGCTGATTTAAACAGCCCCGAATGGTTCATACCGCTCGTTTTGACCCTTGGTATTTTCTACCTTTTCACTCCTCTCTACAGCTAGCTGCCAGCCGTAATGGCTAACCGCTAGTTGCTTTTTTTGGTCTCCTATTCGTCTCACCTCTGAAATCAATTCAGCAGGGAGGATTTCCCCTCATTACTCCCTGGAGCAGTGGGTGCATGGCCCCCTATTCCACCGACCTGGCCACAGCGGAACCAAGGGGCTTAGCAGAGATGTAGCAAGACTGCCTGATCACTTTGTGTGTGTGTGTGTGTTTAAGAGCATGAGTGGAAGTGGAAGGAAGATATTTGTATCTCACGAAAGGCATCATGGGATGTAGGAATGGTTTATATGTACTAGCATTAGTGCCATAGTGCTATTAGTTTCAGTAATGGTGAACATATCTACTATTCTAGTGATTAATAGTGTTTACTGACGTTTATATAGACTAATATCTCCTATTGTACAAAATGCTTATTGAGGTTGATTATGTACAGTAAATCTGTCAGTGTTAAATCAACACTATTAGAGTTAAATTAACACTGGGAGTGTTACATTTTGACACCCTCAGTGTTAATTTAACTCTAATAGTGTTGATATAACACTGGCAGATTTACTGTGTGGACTAATATGTCATATTGTTTTTATTGAGGTTGTATATATAACACAATATGAAATATCCTAATTTCATGATTAATCAGGCTTTCTAATGGATCCACAATATCCATGTGTACTGTGATGCCACTGCAAAATGTACTAAACTACTGGTAGAGAGTAAAGAGCTGTACTAAAGTCTGTAAACTCACTGTCAACAACTTGTGAGAGACACCAAAACTGAGCTAAAAAGTGGTGACACCGTCCTCCTCACTTTTCTAGCATAGACTACAGCAGAATCTGAGAGAATATAAAATAAAACAGCAAATCTTGTGAGAAATACAAAAAGAGAGGCGTCTCCAACCTTATGCAACTGAGTACCTCGCTGGTGATCTCTTCAGAGAGTTTGGCCTCTTTAAGTCATCTAAACTTGTCACCAGAAGAGCTGCATCTCACACTCGTCCAATTTCCCTTTCTCTTAAATTTTATATCTGAAAATTCAAAAATTCTAATCTGCATGTATCCTCTGGGGCATGCAGTGCATGGATAAGTTATAAAATGTATATCAATGATGTAAGATAATTTTTCATTGAAATATCACACTGATGATGAAGAGGTCTTCAAAACTAAACTATGCATCGAATATGACACAACTGGCTTTATAGGATTAAAGGGTTAACACAGGTCACAAGTTTGATACCCCAGCAAGATGGTTTAGAAAAGATGTGCCCTGTCTTACCAGCAGATGCTGCTGTGCAACAGCCAGATGAACAATGACTGTGTATAAGTGTGTGTGTGTGTCTGTGTGTGACTGGCCTTTTCACTGGTTGTTTATGTGTGCATACTTTAGGGATACAGTTATGCCAAAGTGTACAATTTCAAACAGGCTGCATGTTAGTCCCATGGGACTGCCCCTTTCAGACTACGTTTCACCCTGTAATTTCATTGGACACGGCAACCAGCAGCAGCAACGACCTTGACAGAAAGCTTTCTGGGCATATTTCACTTCCTCCTTTAATATGTGCAGCACCCCATTAACTGGCCTCTCTCTCTCTCACACACACACACACACACACACTGAGGAAAAAGCCAAACCCAGTAACCGGCTAACATATATATTCCAGTCATAAATGCTTTTAGAATCATCCTGTACACATCTTGGTTTGTTTCAGTTTGTTGGTCTATGTAATCCTTTATGAACTGTAGTACAAGTCATTTGTTATGTCAGTATGGTTAGGAAATGATCTTGGCTCCTGGGAGTCTTGGGCTGTTTTGGATATTTTTGAACACTTTTAATTTCATGTATCACATTCCGGGTTTCGGTAGGAAAATCTGTCTTTTTGGGGGCAGCTGTGTCCTAGTAGTTAGGGATTTGATCTTGTTAAAAGAAGTTTGCTGGTTCGATCCCCCGACAGGTAATGACTGAAGTGCTCTTGAGCAAAGGACCTAACCCCTAACTGCTCTTCGGGTATCATGGATAGGGCTGCCCACCTCTTTGAGCACATGTTCTATTAGCCTAGTGTGTACTAGTGTGTGTGTGTTTCAGTGCACGGATGTGTTAAATGCAGAGGTCAAATTCCATTGTGTGCAATCACACTGACAAAAATTTTTTTTGGCATATCACCTATATGACCTGACCATTAGCTGATTTATCTGACATACTGTATCATCATAAAACATAAAATCAGTTTTTAACTATAAAATGCACACATCCTGAAGATTGAATATGTTAACACAGGTTGTAAATGTGAACACAAGATGGTAAAAGTTAATAAAAAAAGCTCTACACAACTATTTACATCACAAATCAAGTGTGAGGTTCCTTTATTGTCCATTTGATGACAGTATTTGCAGGTTCTGCTGCATTATGCGGCTTCCTAGTGGTCATATCGCCCCTTCTAACTCATTATCATTATGAATATCTAAATATGATTTTTAGATTTTAAAGTTTAAAACTAAAATATTTTACTTGGTCTATCAACATCAATATCAAGTAGAGTTTGATGCCTAATGTGACTTTTTAAGTGAAGTAATTTGGTCATACTGGCAATAATAATAATAATAATAATAATAATAATAATAAAAAATCATTCACGCTTACCTCAGTTACAGCCCAAAATGAAAAAATTACCAAAGAGGGCAAATTGTCTTTACTTAGTTTAGAACTAGAGCTACACTGTATGATTGGGCCACCTGCTCATTCATTGTTTCTTCCAAAATCAAAAAGAGTTTATTGTGCTTTTTGTCTCTACTGTCAAACGAAGGCTTTCTACAGACTATGGAGAATTGCTGTGAGGATTTGATTGCATTCAGCAACTCTTGTCAAAGGTGAGAATCTTGGATGAACACCAGTCCCACCATAACTCCCCAGCTCATCTCAACAGTACTGCATGGATTAGAAGAATCATTACAAGTAGTGTCCACAAACATCTAAACTTATTCATGGTATTCTTAAGCCCCATGATGCATCACTCTAAATGTCCAGTGAAGAGTAAACAGCTGTACTAAAGTCTATAAGCTCATTGTCAACAACTTGTGGGAGACACCAACACTGAGCTAAAAAAGTGGTGACACTGTTCTGCTTCACCCTTCTAGCACAGAAGAGCATTTGCAGCAGCATTTGTGGATTTTATCACAGTCTCCAAAAGACTAGAACTCAGAGTTTCTTCAGAAATAAGAGTGAGTTATCAGGGAAATGTATGGACAGTGTATAATCCTGCTTTTGTTAGTATACTGTCTTGAGCACAGGACAGCACACAGGAGAAAATGAGAAAAACACAAGAACATTACAGCAAAGCGTTCCGAGCTGATGCCCGTGTGCCAGTAAACCTCAAGGTGTCAATTCATCAGCTCTGCTTAATGTCATTAGCTGCCTCTCCAAGGCCTAAAGCCTACAAACAAAAGTTCCTTTAAGAATCAGTGTAAGCTCCCCTCCAATAAAGTCAGGCAATTCCATTCCTGTGTTCTTTTTTTTCTTTAAAGAAAAGAAGCCCAGTATGTTGAACAGGATGAATAATACACAAAGCGAAAGCTTTAACCAACTACATCCCCTTCCTCCTCCACAGCCAAAAAAGAAAGAAACAAAGTTGACACCACTTTTTCTCCCTCCGGCACAGACACATTATCTCTCTTTCTTTTTCTCTAACCCAGTGTGTGTACACCGTCTTTCTCAGCGGCCCCTCATCTCTCTCTCTCTCTCTCTCCGTCTCCCTCTCTCTCCCACACTTCCTCAGCTCCCCTCAACACATCTGTTTCTCTCAGTTTCTTTCTTTTCTTTCTCAAGCTGTAGGCAGGGAATATTTCCATATATTTCCATTCTAAACGAGGAAGGACTCTCCCTCAGGCAGCAATTTCTCTCTCTCCCTCTCTCTCTTTCTGTCTCTCTCTCACTCTCTCCCATCTTTTCCTACGCTCTCCTTTTTTTGGTGATGATGCCATGCAGGTTTAACTCCAGCTGTTGATAAAACAATGCCAACGCGTCCCGGGAGCAGGTGACGGCACCAATTACTCTGCAATTACCTGGGTAATTATGCAAACGCAGGACCCGGAAGGGGGGAAGTGTGAGAGTGTGTGTGTGTGTGTGTGTAGTGTAGAATCTGCACAGAGAGGGAGAGAGAGAGTGAGAGAGAGAAAAGCAGGAGGACGAAGCTTATGGCCGCCTCCAGCTCTCTCCATGTGCCTGGGCCAGCACTCTCCAGTGCCCAGTGCGCTAAAACGCTACTAATGAGAGCGGCGAGTTGGTAATAGAGGAGTAGAGGGAGAATTAGAGAGTCACTTCATCAGCTGCCAAACAGCTGGCGAGTGAGAGGAAAAGGGAGGAGAAAGGGTTTCATGCTACAGCGTTCAGATCTGTCCTCATAACGCTGAGAGATTTTACACATCTTTAGTACTGGACATGTTCAGGTGATACAGTGGCATTCAAAAGTTTGGGCCCCTCTGTTCTAAATGAGTATTACTGTGATTAGCTAAGCCAGTAAAAAAGACAAAGTTAAAGATGTCTTTAATATTTTAAACATGCTTTATTTTCATGATTTACAATTTCAAAACAACAGAAAAAAAAGCCCAAAGCAAAAGTTTGGGCACCCCACAAGCTAATCAACACCCTCTTTGACAGGTATTAAAGCTTCTTCTGCTAGTTTTATGACATTACTGGGCTGCCTTGCACATGCTGCTCTTTTTAGATCTATCCACAGTCAGGGGACTGTGAGGGCCATAGCCAAATCTTCAGTTTTCATCTCTTGAAGTACTCTATTGTGGATTTTGAAGTGTGTTTAGGATCATTATCCTGTTGTAAAATCCTCTTTTCATCTTCAGCTTTTTTACAAAATGTGTGATGTTTGCATCCAAGATTTGCACGTTTTTATTTAAATCCATTCTTCCCTTTCCGTTCCCTCTGCTGCAAAACCTTGCAAGTTTTCGTAGTTGCCTAGACCTCAATTTCAACTACACTATTCCTGTTCACAAATATTTTTACTGTATTAAATGATGAAACGACAAACTGAAAACCCTTTGCTATCTTCTTACAGCTTTCTTCTGCTTTCTGGCATCAATTATTTTAGTTCTATGTACTTGCTGAGAACTCCAATGACTGTTAGTCAACTCAGGTTGACTGTTAGAATGAGATTTGCTGAGGCGGATAATTTCTAAGCTTTGAATTTTGCATGTCCTGGCCTTTACTAAAAAAGACTATGAGCAATCATCCCTAACAAGCAAATTAAGGTCTAAGATCTTGGTGAGTTATCCAAGAGCTCAAATCTCTTGGTGAGCCTAAACGTCTGCATGATACTCCTTTCCATTTTTTTTTTACAGAAATAATATACTAATGCTGTTCAAAATATTAAAATAACGGGTTAATCATTAACTTCATGCCTTTTAGAGAGTACGGTAGTTCATCTTCTACTCACTTAACTATTCAGAGTAAAACTTAACAGAAGGAGTGTCCGGTGTTTTGCATTCTCCTTGCATGATTTGGTCCAGTATCAGCTCACTCAAACAGCAAGTGTTAAGATTATAAGAGTGCCAAAATGGGTTCTTTGGCACATCTTGTAGAAAAACCACAATTAATGGCTGAAAAGCAATTTTGGAAATATGAACCAATTTAAAGTGCACTATTATATTTTATTCTATACTCTATTTATTATACATCCATTATATATATTTATTTGAAATACTGTATTTTGCAACTGTAAAGAAATAACTGACAAAAGTACAATATGTTTTTAGTAATTCAACTTCAAATTAAATTGTTTACACTAGACCTAGCCAAACTGTTCCAGAGAAGAACATAGCCTGGGCCACAGCCAAAAAAAAAACCCAAAACAAACAAAAAAAAACAGGCTGTGCTGTTGACCTCACGCCTCAGGAACAGATGTTCTTTAATGGCTAAAATAGCACAGTGTGATTATTATGTAAAATCCATGACAGATCAGTACAAACAAACCAGCCACTATAAGGAAAATGCTAAAAGCACTTAAAGAATCTCACGTCTTCCTAAAAAAAAAAAAAAAAAAAAAAAATTAGCTGATTATAGCAGCCCACAGAATGCCTGGATAAATGACACGGACAGTTAAACTGAAAACTGTTTGATGCATTTTATGCTTCTGACACAGTAATTTATGGTTTGGCCTGCTCAATGACTTTGACATTTGAAAATGTACAGACATTATTCAAAACCAAAACTTCATAAAACCTTTTACTGATTTATTGCTGTGCATCAAAAGCACATTCTGTCTTACTACAGGTTTTTAATTTCATTCTCATCTCAGTAATTAGGACAAGAGTGCTTTTTGGTCATTAGTGGATATGAGAAAAATGTCAGTGTTTTTTTTTTATATTTATAAAGCATTTCAGCAGAAATTACCATCAAACTTAGTGACATTTACAAATCCAGACTCACTCATACGTACAATTGGCTAAATTTCCTTGGAATTATATTCTGTATCTACCTACAATTCTCAAAACAAATTAGATATGAAATCATTACATGCATATACTCACTGGTTATTTCATTAGACACACATAACTAATATCTAAACTCACTGTTTATTTGATCAGCTCCACTGATCATACAGTGTATGTTCTACAACTACAGACTGTAGTTCATCTGTTTCTCTGTATATTTAGTTAACCTCCTTTAACCCTGTTCTTGCATGGTCAGGACACACACAGGACCACCATAAAGCATGTGCTGGCGATGCTAAACACTATATTAGCTCACTGTTCACTCTGATAATTGACAAATGTAGCAGTGCTATAGGCTTTCAGGCATTTGTAGCCTGACTCCAGCAACAAAACACAAAGTATGTACACAGTTCTGGGTGAATGTCTACATACATACCTAACCCTTGTTTAAGTTACACTAGCAATGTTTAAAGTTTCTATAACTTTTAGTGTATCTTTATTTGACATAATATTAGTCCCATCCACTCCTGTTTAGCCATTAACACACTGGAATCAATAGATCTGGTTATTTCCTACCACCAGTTAATACATTACTACTAATCCCTGTGATCCTCTTGGGAACAGTCAACGGTCATGGACACTCTGATGAGCTCAGTGAGTTTCTCCTCATGTGTGTTCATCCTTATGCAATATAGGTTAAAAACACAAATGTAGTATCTTTTATGTCTTTTTGTGGACTGTCAATCTTCAACTGGAATTAACCTTAAGGGGGCATTCACTTAAAGGCCCAGTATGTAGTTTCCAGCAACATCTAGTGGTTTAGTTTACATATTGCAACCAACTGAAGACTCTTTCCAGAGGCCCTCCCTTCCAAACACGAAGGAGTCTCTATGCTGGCCGTAAGATGTCATATATCTTTAATACTCCTGAACGCGATGTCTAATAGCAGCTTTAGAGCTAGTGATATGTCAAGTGGTAAGATGAATTTTAATGATAAATTTAGGAAATGTAATATGTAAAATGATCATAGCTACAATACAGACCAAACATATTTTCTGCACTTCAGTAGTGCTATTGTAAACGTTAGCTGTTTTCTGTACAAAGTAATAAAGTAAACACATCAAACTGCTTCACTGTAGACAGATAATGCAGACAGGATACACATTTTTCTCTAGTCAAGGTAAGCTTGCCTTGCTCTGAAGAAGCACTTCAGCCGATAAGAGTTCACACGAGCTCATATTAGCTAAGCTCGCGAACTAGCTCGCAAACTAGCGCGCAGCTACGAATCTCCCGTTCCACCTTAAATGCTGCAGTAGTGTTCAGCTCTGATGCGCTACAATGTCCTGCAGCATCATTTAAGGTGGTATAGGGGAAAAACACTGCGCGCACAAATATGAAGCTAAGCTTCATCATGTTTTCTTTTCTTTGACGATTGACGTTGTGTTTTCTCTTCTTGACAAGCAAAAACATGTACCACCATCTTAACAAATAAACCAAAAAACCTTTATTCTTACTTCTCCTCCGTGTTTTTATTCTTATTGAGGTATATGTTTATTTCTTCTCCTGTTTTATGTCAGCCAACGGTAAAACAAAGCTACAGCGCCATCGAATTTGAGTGGCCAATTTGTCATTACAACACAAACGGTTTTTGCCTCGTTTGTCCTTTTCGAACTACTGTAGAAACATGGCGATGCAACATGGCGGCCTCAGTCGGTGTTCGACTCGCGACCAATGTAGATATAAACAGTTTATTTTAAGGTAAAATAATAAAACAACTTCTTAGTTTATAATGATTAGATGTGTTTTTAATCATTTTTATTAGTGATTATCTTAAATTCTGCTAAAAGATAACCCAAAATATTACATACTGTGCTTTTAACACCTTCCCCCAATGTAGTAGTAGCTAATCAACCCACCCATTCGCTAGAACTCTCTCAATCACTTACAATGTCCCCGTCTCTAGGAAGGTGAAGCCACGACCTCTTTTCTAACTGCTGCTGATACATCATCAATGGGCAGCCAACGGAGGAAAGCGCAGGATCCCCAGCTCTGATGGTTCAGCTAGCAGACACCTGAGCCAAGGAACATTACTTAGTAATGATGGGGAGAGAGCACTATTTACCCACCCAGAAAGAACACAGCCAATTTTGCTCTCTCAAGCCCTGGAGCGCTGTTCAATAAATCAAATCAAATGTTTGTTGTATTTCTTTAATTTCCTGTTTAGTTTTACGAATACTTTTTTATATTAATGCTTGTCACTTTGTAATGATTTGTGATTTGCCTCCATCTTGTTAAAGTTTTCATGCCTCTGACACATTCATGTTTAATTGCTTGTCAGTCAAACGTTCTAGCTCCACCCCCTGTGAAGCACATCAAGCTTTAAACGGCATTGTTTGAACTACATTCACAACTATACAAAATTTTCAGATATGACACAATAACTGATAATTAACTGGTTGTGGCAAAAACCAGTACTATACCAATACTTTAAAGCAATTTATGTAATGGAATGTAAAATTTACACTACATTATGGCCAGTGGTGGACATTACAGGTAGTCTCAGAGTGACCAGCAGAGGATGCTGTTCTGGAATAATAAAAATTTCTATGGCACAAGCTAATAATAGGACATAATTATATATACATAATTTCAATATCAGGTGCCTATATATTATGCATTCCCAGTCTGAACACTCCTTAATGTCTCAGTTTTAGGTGGCAGTACTTCGGAATACTTTCAATATGTATACTCGGTATACTTTCAGAACGTCTCTGACTGCCAAAACATAACATTTACTCTTTCTGTAATTTATAGAACATTGTGAAGTGATATCAACCAGTATGACATACCTACACTCTCAGAAAAAATAGTTCTGGACTATCACTGGGTCAGTACCTTTCCTGTCACTGTGATCCATCTTCAGCACCTTTAGTTAGTTAGATGTGCCAGATTGTGTTGTACTAAAGTTATTTGAAGTTGTATTGACTCCACTCCACACCCTGTCCTGACTAAGATCATGTCTGATAAGATCATGTATTTTACTGTTTACAAATGGTTAAAGATGCAAATCTGCTCCTTTCTCTTGGAAAAGATGCACAAATAGACCTTAACGATCATGTGGGACCTTTAAGTATAACATCAGGACGACTGGTAAAATATAATTAATCATCTAGAGCCTAAACGATCAAGCTTTTTTTGTACCGATGGAAGTAAGTCAAGTACTCTTGGTTTGGGGGCAGATTGAGGGCCACATTCCGTTAAAGTCTCATATACACTTCCTGTATCTTGACCTGTCAACGGTATCTCATTGAAGTGCTGGAGCCTGAGCCTTCTACAGAGATCCTCGTGTGCCATATGTCAAGAGGACAATGTGTACTTGTGGCACAATGGAGGGTCAATGGGAGCCCCTATTAAACATGTCTGGGATATGATGACTGGTGAACATCAGTGGCTACCACAGATGAATATTAAGCTCGTATAGAGGTTCTATGACATGATATAGAAGCTGTTATGTGGTAGATATACAGAACACTGAGCTGCATTTTGAATCGTGTGTTATGTATCATAAGCACATCATTTAAATGGTCAGGTTCTACTGTTTCCAGCTGTGGTAAAAGTTTCTGGTAAGCAGATGTACTTGTGGAACACAAGTTGTTTGCTACTGAGACTACTCTAAACTCTGTGTTATTTAGCCCTTTAAACCCTCATATACTCTGGAGCCGAAGCCTAGCTCCCAATCTGTGACAAACATATTTAGCGGCAAACAACAATCGCAGACAACCAAAGAGGAAAACAGGAGACAAGGGAAGAAAATATGCAAATGTGTGTGTGCTGTCATGGGCTTTTCACGTGTCAACTTTTGTGTGTCATATTTGGATTCGAATTTATGCAAATCAACATGTTTGTGCGGATGAGAGCAGAGGGTGAAGGTACAATAGCGACTTGTGTGCAAATCCGTACTTTCGTCGGTAAGGTATTTCCAAGACTCCTTAACCCAGAAGTGAAAACATAAACATGAGGAAATAAAAGGCGTATAAACAAACGGAGAAAAGGGGGAAGTGAGGGGATGTAGTGAGGAGTTAAATAGAAGGTGTGGTGGGCCAGAGAGAGAGAGAGAGAGAGAGAATGATGGGCGAGTGAAAAGCAGAGGGAGAGATATAAAGCCCTCTGACACAGCTCTCCAAAGCCAATGTGTAGAAATTAATTGAGTGAAAGAAATCTGCTGTTTAAGGGTGAAGTGGGTTATGGGTAGCAGTGAAACAATTGTTTCCTGTCTGCCTCGGGCTGTGTATCCTTCATCCCAGCTTTTACTTCTGTCCGCTAGCACTGACTTTGACTCCCCCCTCCCTCTCTCTCTCTGTACTAATGCTCTATATGTCTCTCTTCTTTTTCTAACGCTCCCCCTCTCTCTATTCTCATTCCCTCACTCTTCTCTTTCCTTGTCTCCCTCTCCCTCTTTTCATGCTTTCTCTCCACAAGCTCTCTATATCTCTCCTTATTCTAATGCATATCTCTTTTTTCTATTTTCAGTCTCTCTTCTCATTCTTCCTTCTCCTCGTGTCTCTTTCTACTTTCATAGTCTCTCCACAAGCTCTTTATGTCTCTCCTTACTCTCTCTATTTTCAGTCTCTCGTCTCATTCCCTCACTCTTCTCTTTCCTTGTGTCTAACTCTCTCTTTTCATCTGCTTTCTCTTCACAATCTCTATGTCTGTTATTCTAATGCATCTCTTTCATTTTTCTTTGTCTCCTCATGACTCTTTCACTCTCTCCACAAGCTCCTTATGTCTCTCCTTACTCTAATGCTTCTGTCTTTCTCTCTATTTTCAGTCTATCACTTTCTCTTCTCCTCTCTCTATTCAAACTCACTCTCTTTCTACACTATAGGGATGAAAGAATTGGGACACCAACTCATTTATTGATTCTTCTGAAATCAAAGGTATTAAAGAGTTTATCCTGCTTTTGTTGGAGTAACTGTCTCTACTGGTTAGGGAGGCTTTAACACAAGAGCATTAGTGAAGTCAGGATTTTGGACTATCACCACCCCACCTCATCCACAGCACATCCCAAAAGTCCTGGATGGAGCTCAATCATTCTAGAGAACACAGGTTCACTGTTCCACAGCTCAATGCTGGGGGGCTTTATACCACTCTAGCTCAGGCCTGGCATTAGACATGGTACCAATAGGTTCATGTTTATCTGCTCCAGGGAGTCCTATTCTATTGGCAGTACTTCTCTACAGGACTAGACAAGCTGTGTGTGCATCTGTGTCAACTTAAAGTAGCTGAATGCATTCATTAGAAGGGGTGTCCACAAACATTTGGACACATAGTGTATAGTGTTGCATTTCTCCTCTTTCTCTCACTCGGATTCATTCTCTACACGATCAGTCATCGCTCTGATTTCATTAGGCTTTCATGTGTCAGCTGCTGGTTTCAGTTTGGACAGTGTGCGCTGTGTTTATGAGCATTTAGAATAAATGTATGCCAGGATGAGCTTCTCTCTCCTTTTTTTCTCTCCGAGAGCTGCCTTCTCAGCAAGTAATCTGCATGCGTTTGTGAGGGTATTAGTGCACGCATGCAAGCGTGACCTGAAATGTTTGCTTGTCGTGCCACAGAAAAACACAAAGTGAGAAAGCCTGGAAAGCAACTCAATTTGCCGCCTGCTGGGCAAACGCTTGTAAGATGGTCGGATCACATGACTGTGTGTATTAATCACATGTTTGTCTTGGGTGAAATTGCACCTTTGGCTAGAGGCTCTATGTGGCATAAAACAGAGCCAGACTGTCGCACTGCATTCACTTCATTCAGATGTGTTCATCATTTCCACATGAATAAAATATATCACATCAACATACTGCCAAAGGTAACTGAACTGAAAAACACAACCCAGCTCATATCGTACATTTTTGTTCATGTGGAAATGATGGACACATTAGAATGAAGTGTATATTCATCACTTTTTAGTCACCAGTACTGATACTGAGATACTGTCCTCAGAATGAATAGAAATTCACTGTACCTCATATTTTATATTCATATACAATTTTGTATTTAAAAAAATTCCATTCACTTGGGTGAGTTTCTTATGTAACATGTATTTGAATAACACTGATTTTAAATTTATTGACCTTAACTCTCAGAAGTCAAACCTATAGCCTATAATAACAAAACTCACAGTGTAACTTTAAATAAACTACTTCTCAAGCAGATATATTCTCTAAATAGTGCATTTTAACCTTTCAATATCACATTTGAACTGACAAGTACAGGACTCATTAAAGTTTGAAAAATGAAAAAAAAAAAAAATTTGTTTGTCTTTTTTATTATGATTTTTTTTTTTAATTTTACCTCTGATTTTCTCCCCAATGTATATTAGTGGCCAATTAACCAGCTCATTTGATCAACTCTCCCTATCACTATCACTTGCAATGTTCCTGACTCTCTTGGGAGGGGACAGATGAGCACAGGCCTCCTCCAACGGCAGTGACGTCAAGCCCATTTTTTTTCACCTTGTAGACGCCTGAGTCTGTCGACATTGTTTTTAGTGTTAGGGAGAGTGCACCATCTTGCCATTCCGAAGACAGAGCACGGCCAATTCTGCTCTCTCGAGGCCCCGGCTGTCGATGGCAAGCAGCATGATCCTCAGATCATAGTGCCAGCGCCTTAGTCCATTGAGCCACTCGGGGCTCTTTTTGTCACTTTTTGACATCAAAACAAATGGAAAAATTACTAAATAATTTTTATATTTAATGGAAATGTAATGGAAATAGGTAAATAAAAATATTCACTACAAAACTTTCTTTATTGGCTCCTCAGTAAAGAATATATAGGGTACTGTTGAAATGTCCAATTACAATAGTGGAAATGTTTAGCATATCTTCGTTGTCTTGAGTAAAATCAATCTTCTCCAAAACGGGAAGTTTACAGGAGAGGGTAAAAGCTCTTTTACTTTAAATGTAGGTTCATAAAGATATTTTAATCAAAGCAGTTTTGAAACTATTCTGTTGGTTCAATCATCATGAGAATTTCACACACTACAAAGAACATCTGTTCAGATGACTAAGAATCTAAGAGATATTTGTTTTTTTCTGAAATGCTACATTTGATCAACTGAAAGTGCCAATTAATATGTTATTTAATTGAGAAATCAGTAGAAATGTGACAGATTTATTTGTATCAGCAGAAGCCCTAAAATGTGTTGTGTTATACTGTATAAGAATTTGAGACTCTGTGCACTTTATATCTAGTTTATTACTGTTTTGTTGTACTATTCAAATGCAATTTACACAGTTACACTTTTGATTTTGATTGTTGTTTAAAAAGCTCACGAAAAAGAAGAAAAATGATGATAACATAGCAGTAAAGCAGAGGACAGCTACAGTCAAAAGTCTATGAACCTCTGGTTAAATGACACTTTCATTTTTTTATTCTCCTCTACAGGGAACAAAAGAAATATATTTTCTGATATTATAGTGCAGGGTTTCTATTAATTTTTTGTGAAAAATTAAACATTCAGAATTTAATGTGCAACTTTTGAACAGACCACAATTTACAGTAGATTTTTAAATCGATGTTAAATTTAGCAAATAAAGACTAAGTGTATTAAATGTGAATAGGTTTGTTCTCTGTAGACCTGTAAACTTATTTACACTTCAATCAATAAAAAAATGTAGTTTAAAGCTTCTGTATATGATCCTTTCTGCCTCTAGATGTCAGACTAGAGCACCGAAATCTCAAAACTAAAATACTTTGTATTCAGGCATGCCCTTCCCTTCTTCCACACCTCTCTCCTTCTGATCATGTTCTCAGTATGATGTTACAAAGTTCAGAGCAACATAGGCAGGGCAAATGCTTCCACGTGGTAGGACAAATATGCATATGAATCCAGACCGGCTATGAAAACAAAGAGCAGAGAACAACACATGCAGAGGCTGTGTGACTTACAAAAATGTAGTTATTTGCTGCTATATTATTATTTAAAATGTTGTATATAGCACATTTAACTAGAACTCCAAAGGGTTTTTTGAGTGATGCCATAGAAGTACCATTATTGGTTCCTCCACAATTCATTTAAATGAGATGTGTGAAGAACCAACATAGAGGGATGAAGGACCTACTTTTTCTTTACCAAGTTCAGATTTTAGTAGAAGCTTTAGTTGATGTCTTCAAGTTTTTAGAAAGGTTCATGTTCTCCAAGCTCATTTACAGTATGTTTCGTTAAGGAACCAACCATTTAAACAGCTCTTATAGGAATTAAAACTGGTTATTCTACGGCATCACTCTTTTTGTTGCAACTATATTTTTAAGAGAGTTTATGATTAGCATTGTTTAAAAGGTTTGCTTCTGGTCTATTCATCTTTAGCCACTATGCTATCTTGTTTTTTCTCTCTGGTTGTAGTAGTAGATGTGAAACGCTGTAATAACTTGACTCTAGTGTATTAGGCTAGTTGGAGATAGAACAGAATGCCGCCCTCAACCTATAACCAACTAGCCCGCTACCAATGAAATTAAATTCTGGCTATGCCCCTGGTGTCGAGTGTTGTGTTTGATGAATAGTTCATGTATGTATTGGAGCTCAGGCATGCACTGTAGGCCCTGAAATGTCACCGTCGTGTAGCATCAATTACAGCGACGTCTGCAATAAATTCAGAGCAGATAAGAAACACACGCCTTGCTCTCTTCCTTCTCGCTCGCACGCCCGCCTGTATGAATGTGTACACACACTTCTTCTGTTCACTATCTTGCACGCCACTCAATCATGAGCGCACACACAGCCGAACCCCCATACAGCCTATCTCTCCAGCGCACGCGAGCATGCACGCACTCTCGCACACTCAATATTATACGTCAGACAAGGTACACACCGCTACGTCGATACTGGAAGGCCACACAAACACTTTGAAGGATAAAAGACGTTTTGGCCCCAGGCCAAGAGTGATCTCAATGCCTCCTTCAGCAGCCCTTGCAGGAAGAGAGTGGAGTATTGATCCAGTCTCAAGGCATCGTCTGCGTAATTGTGTGTGCGTGTGCGCGTAGTCACATAAACCAAAAACCTCCAGCTTGGAGCTTTAAAATGGATTATTCAGCAAGAATAGCATATGAGGAAAGAAAAAAGCAGTCGGTGTTCACGGCTTAAAAGAAGCAGAAGAGAAAAAGATAAATGAAGAAGGTGCTCAAAAGCCTACGAGCAAAGCATGAGCGAGAGCAGGCCTACATGAAGGTAGCTGACCGAAAGGCTGAGCTACTTCTATATTCTTGGGTTAAGCTCATGTATGTCCACTGACTTTTCCAATGATTGTCTCTTTTCTCTCGTTGCCATGGCTGTCAGCCTTTCGTATTGATCCCACAGTGAGATTACTCCAGTTACATGAAGATGGCAAAAGCAGGCACACCTCACTCTTTCGCCCAGTCATCATAGGACAATCGCAGCTGACAATTGATGCTACGCTTATTATCGAACGTAACGCGGCAGCAAATTACCTCTCCAGCCTTTACATTGTAAATAATGCAGAAGCCGCGTAAGCCTCCAGCACGGATAAATAATCTATAGATGTATGGAGTTGAGGAGCAGAGGGAGGAGGCATATGTCCATCAAAAAAAGGCCTCCCACCACCATACCATTGATTTTTTGCCTGATCAATTATTGAGGCCTGGCGAATGGCAGAAATTTAAAAAACAGATAAAAGGCTAACAAGCTATAAAACAACGAGAACTGCATATTGAATATGATGCTTCCGTTTCGATGTTTATTTATTCTTAAATGTCAATACCTATTCTCTTATTAAAAAGAGTTCTATATAGTACCAGAAGAAGAGTTCTTTTACAATCTGGTTTTAAGAATCAAGTTCTTCCTAGAGTTTTTGCATTAGTGGAGGTTCTTCAACTCCCTGGAGTCTGAGGGTGTTTCAGACACACTAATGTAGTCTGACATGCCCTGACTTTTATAAAAATTACACCCATGTAAAATGATTTTTTTCCAAACTGTTACAGAGGCTTTTGTTCAGCACAAACTCAGCAACAACAGTGTCAAAACAGTAAGAGTGTCATTAATCTATATTTTGATTAAATCTGCTCTAAACTTAGACGTTCCAAAAATGTTCAGATGTGCTCATATATATATATATATATAAAAACACTCTAAACATTACTAGCCAAGACGTTTGAGGTCAGAACTGAATAAACAGAGGTGTTAATTTTAGAAATTGTATGTGGTTTTATTTCTAAACCTTAACTAATGTGAGGTGACACTCTGTTTTACTTATTCAGTGGTTCTTAGAATTAATATTTATATTAATATATTTAAAATCTAAATAAAATAAAATATTTTTTATATATTTAAAATATTCTTAAAATATATTTAAATTCAAGCTATATATATATTTGAAAAGTAGACCCTTTAAAGTTTTGAGTGTATGTGTCCTTTTGTTTCTAGGATAAAATCAGCAGAGTCATATAAATGTTTTTGTGGAATTTCATTAATATGCCGCCGGTGGGAGCGCAGACTGCAGAGGGTTAAAAATGTTCTTCATACACATCCCATTTACCAGAAACAGTTCTTTAAAGAACTCTGTACTGAAAGTTTTTTAAAGTTAATGTCAATCCAAACCAGTGTGCTGATCTCTGCATTTAACCCATTCATGCTGTTAAACACACATACTAGGGTGCACTGAGTACATGTGCCTGAAGCATTGGGCAGCCCTATCCACAGTGCCCAGGGAACAGCTGGGGGTTAGGTGTCTTGCTCAAGGCACTTTAGTCTTGTCCTTCCAGGGCTATTGAACCTTCAGATCACAAACCACCAGACCACAGCTGCCACAGACAAATGTGAGTGCTTGTGCTGACTTTCCACAGAGCCAGCCAGGTGGGATTTGAACCTATGACCTGAGTAATGGTAGACCACTGTCTACTACTGTCTACACACACAGATCAATTTTGGAAACAGTTTTTTTGATAACCCACACTGCATTTTTGAATCATGTACAGACAATGCCTGTGATGTATATGCACACAATGTGATTAGTCTATGAGTGAAATGCAGCCCCTCAGCAGAGTATACATATACAATCACTCAATTAAGCAGAATATGGCACCTTGTATATTGTAAATATTGAGAAAGCATAGCTTTGCTTGCTTGTGCCAGACTCTGTGCTGAAATTTCATGAAAAAAGGAGACATACATGGACCAGCAGGTGCTGGGAAGGTGTGGACAACACGGTTTGTCTATTTTTGCAGAGAAAATTGGAATGTAAGCTATGACTTGCCTGTGCATGTTTGTAGGGGTATCCACTCTCTCTGTGTATTCTGTGACTCACGGATGGATTTTGTCAGCTGGCAAATGAAAAAATGAAAAGTCTTTGGTCTGTACAACACATTGTCTTAGCACCACACCTGCTGTCACATGGGGTAGATGTGGAATGCATTTTGGGAAAACAGGTCATGGCATTGAGAATTCGGCACGAGAGAATGTCTCAAACTGCGAGACAGTCATCCGACTGCTACCTCGGAGCTCGTTTGGGCATTTAATCAGGCATCACTTCCTCTCTCACGTTTGCACATCAAACGTCACCCAATCCAGATAAAATTTGAACCGATCTTGAAATTCAGACAGTTCCAAAAAACCAGGCTTAAAAAATTGGCTAAAATTATACAGTGTATGCCTAGACTGAGGTAACCAAAAACGGCTCTTCTATGACATTGTGCAATGAACCCTTTGTGGCCTTTTTTACTTTGAAGAGAGTAGATTTGGAGCTTGATGGGTGCTACTGTGTTCTATCACTGTATAAAATATATATGAGGCTGCCTTTCTTCTTGGGTGTGCTGCTCTTTTTTCTCCCAGAGCAAGCTCACTCAGAACAGAATTTGGATCAAATTATTATTCATTTCTTTAATCAGAGAAAAAGCATGACTGATGTGTAAGTATATTTCATTTCTTGCTTGAAGTGGTAGTTTGGTAGATTATAATAAAACAAATAAAAAAAGACACATTTTGTATATGCTTTAAAAAGCTCAGATATTATGTTAGGATTATTAGCATTTTAACCCTTGGAAGATGGGTGATCAAATCACATGACTGGTTCAAGACACCACAGTGTAAAAACTTGCATTAAAACATTATGTTAAATGTAGTTTGATGTTGATAGACCAAGTAAAAATTAAGATGAATGGTAATATAAATTTGATATAAAAATCATATTTACATGCCTGTAACAGTAGCGAGGTAGGAGGGGCAAGACGCCCATGAGGAAGTCAAATAATGCAGGTGAACCTGTTAGCACTGCCACCAAGTGGACAAAAAATATTTTTTTGCTGTAAATAGTTTAATTTTATCTCGATTCTTACCATCATATGTGCACATTTGCAATCTGTGTTAACATCTTTAAAATTCACTGATTTTATGTTTTTATTTTAAATAATATATAGTATTACATATGTTTATGTAGTATATCGTGATGTTGAGCTGACAATAACATACAGAACATGCATGACAAATATCTTTAATGTAATATACATGTAAATGGCAAAAATGTGCAGAATTCAAAAATAGCCAAAGACTCCAAACAAAGGTTTAACTTTTTTGTTTCTGCTTTAACAAGTTAAGTATTGACTATACTTTTGATGCCTTCGTATTCAAGATCCTACTTTCTACTTGTGAAGTCAAAATCCTGAGTACGTCATGTTCAAAAGCATTGTTGTTGGACTGAAATTAACACTGATGGACACAATGATGGTCCTCACCTTCTCCTTGTGGAAAGGTTGAAAATCACTCAAACTCCAGAAATTGGGTATCAAACTGATCTCAGAATTTCCCACCAAAAATTACAATTTAAGGTGAAATTCATAGCACCTGACTGCAGGATTAGGCCACCAGTGCTTTACCACTATACTGTACTTGAGTGGCGAAGACATAAAATGCTTGATAAGAGATGAAACGCCAGGCTGTGTGCATGTTATTGTGTGTACTGGTGTGCACAAAGTAGAGCAGCTCAATTTGCTACTTTGCTGGTTAAAAGCATAGAAGTGCACTCTCTGCTTTGGGACCTGGTGTATCAGCCTGCACATTCACATTCCCATAGTATCCCAGTAAAAGTAAATAAATAAATAAAAGAAACAAACAAGTCCATAAAAAATGTAAAATTACATTCTCAGGTTGCTCTGTATTCTACTTTTTTATTTTAATATGTGGCCTAAAAACAGTGTGTTATTTCACTTCTGTTGTTTCACTCCTCTTGCCAGTATTAGATTTGACAAATGTATAATATTTCATTTCATGCCCACAAAAAGCCGGAGGTGAATATGAGGGAGAGGAGGGGGTGGGGATCGGGGGTAGAGAATAGAGAAAAGGCATTGAGAGAGAGTGAAAGTGTGGGTAAACACGCGGTGACAAACGCAAGCTGACAGCCTCAGGTTTTTATTGGCGGCCATGTTTTTTTTTTTTTTTTTTTTTTTGCCCGGGCCAGGGATTTCCCGCCGGCTCTGATATTAATCCACACACTTCTTTTCTCTCCTCTCGGTCTGCCCCTCACTCTCACTCTGTCTGGCCTTGGGGGGACTCCTCCATGGCCGTCTGAATCATTCACACAGCTTCTGCTGTATTTGGACTCTTATTTTTCTCTCTCAGTCTCAGTCTCGCGCTCTCTCGCAGGGGACTCTGAGCTCCATCCTACCTGCCATGTGTTCCTCATTCATTTCAGCTCAGATTGAGGAGAGACCCACTCACAGAAGGAAAGAAATGGAAGAGCAAGTGCTGAGATAGTGCTGCAAGTCTATACTGACTCATCTAGGCTGAACCATTGCATGGACAATGACCTTCGCTGAATTGAGGCTACATTTTTGTGCTGAAAGATATTCTGACATCTTCCAAGCTGCTTACGCATTATATATTTATTAAGGCATGATCAGTAGGATCAAATGATTCTTCTGATTATATACAACAAAAGCTAAACACGGTCATGATTTCTGTTTTTTAAAAGATCTAAATTGTCTATCAACGCCAAATATGTCCATTTCTTCCATAAAAAAACAGATTCGTAAACAGTAAAATGCTTCATTAGATTATCTTGAGATGGGTTAGGATGTGCATGTGGAGAAGCTTTATTAAGGTCATATCAATAGACATAGTGCTATCTCAGTCAGGAGAACCAAAACAAGGTGCTCCTATATTAAACATAATAGGACAAGAGATTTACTTGGGAGAACAGAACACTAGAAACCACAGCAGCTATGCATAAGAATCCCATATAAAGCTGCACAATCCAAAAGCATAAACAGGACTAATCAAGACCTCATAAAGGCCATGAGAAACCAGCAGCGCTCTGAAATAGCAGACTTAGGGTCCAGTACACACTGCTCGACCAGTAAAGTAGTAAGCTCTTTAAACATGTGAGTGTGTAGTATCCATACAACCTCAGACACACTATGTTTGACATCTTCCTGTCCTTCCTGTGTCACAGCACCACTGTAAATGACAAACTATTTAATAAAATTCACACTTACAGACATTATTTTATGGTGTTAATCCATGTAAAATGTTGCACCGTCTGGAAACGGAGACATGTATTTACCACTAATACAGCAGTTAACTTGGTTGGCTAATTAGCTGGTTAATGTGAACTTGCATGACCTCAGCTAACATTCGCACAAATTATGTTGAAAAAGACTTGATGTTCTCCAGAAAGCTACTCAAAATATTACTTGTTGAATCATTACATTATATTCAACTTTTTGCCAATGTGATTTTGCCTTTGCATTTAACCCATCCATGCAGTGAAACACACTGGGCTGTGAGAACATGTGCCCAAAGCAGTGGGCAGCCCTATCCATGGTTCCCATCAACAGTTTCACATCTGAAAATATGCAGACGCTTGTTCAGATACCACTTTAATTGTAACTAACATTAACAGCTAAGGTAGCTTTGTGGAGTTACAACTCTGTAGCATTATCACTGCTTCTTTTGGCACATTTGATATTACTGTCTTGTGATCAGAAGGTCATTGGTTCGGTCCCCTAAACCACAAGTACATGAATGAAGTGTCTTTGAGAAAGGCACCTAACTCCCAACTCCCCCATGGGCACCGTGCATAAAGTGGCCCACCGCACCAGGCACATATGCTCACTTTCCCTTAGAGTATGTGTTCACTATTATATATACAGTGAGGAAAATAAGTATTTGAACACCCTGCGAATTTGCAAGTTCTCCCACTTAGAAATCATGGAGGGGTCTGAAATTTTCATCTTAGGTGCATGTCCACTGTGAGAGACATAATCCACTTATTATTCTAAATTAGAAGCACCTATTTGAGATCAATAGCTGCATAAAGACACCTGCCCACCCCACACAATCAGTAAGACTCCCAACTGCTAACATGGCTAAGACCAAAGAGCTGTCCAAAGACACC
>BRDA01039858.1:0-22084 GCA_036984385.1 Crenuchus spilurus
CCATATCAGCTCACCTGAACTTTACAACAAGATCATATGATTATGATTCATCACACACTTAGAATTAGCAGACAAGAGGAGGATGGGTCCCCCATTTGAGTCTGGTTCCTCCCAAGGTTTCTTCCTCCAGCTCTGAGGGAGTTTTTCCTTGCCACTGTCACCGTTGGCTTGCTCACCGGGGATTAGGGATTCATGATTTTATGTCTGTTATTGCTAACTCTGTAAAGCTGCTTTGTGAAATCAGTTGTAAAAAGCGCTTCATTCATTCATTCATTCATTATCACACCCGCTTAATCCTTATTAGGGTCGCGGTTAGTCCCCCACCCCCTCACTGGGCGCAGGGCAGGGCGTTACACTATTCAACTAAGCCCAGGACAGGGCGCCAGTCCATCGCTGGGTGACACACACACACACAGACACAGACACAGACACACCTACGGACAATTTTTTTAGAGTACCCAATTCACCTGACCATGTTTTTGGACTGTGGGAGGAAACCGGAGACCCCGGAGGAAACCCACGCAGACACGGGGAGAACATGGAAACTCCGCTCAGATGGGGAATCGAACCCAAGACCCCAGCGCTGAGAGGCGAACGTGCTAACCACTAAGCCACCGTGCCCCCCTGTAAAAAACGCTTTATAAATAAAATTTGATTGATTGATTAAGTCTTTATTACAGAACTTTGCTAAAGCTTCCATATCTTTTTTTTTTTTAGAAGAACTGGACGCTGTGTGCTGCAGACCAAAGACAAAAAAGTACTGTTATCAGCAACAGGTCCCAGTGGCATAATAGTGCTGCCCCATGGGTCATTGCTGCCAGAGGAGAGTGATGATTTTGGTGAGTGTTATATGTGCCACAGTGGACCAGTTAACCACAGGAGAGTTGTTTTCATTGTACAGGTTAACTGGTCCACTGTAGTTTATTTAGGTTTTGTTAATTTATTATTATGTTTGTTTAGGTAATGCTAATGATCACTCTGGGTATAAATGTTGATGGATGACATTGTCTCTACTTATGTCCATAAGATTCATCATTGCAGCATGCTTTCGTAAGCTTGCAGTTCATGTGCTTTGTCGTAGTCATGGCTTTTCACTTCCTCTGCCTTATGTGCAAGCAGTCATCCTGACCTTTTGTGCATGCTTCACCACCCTGCATGACCCTAACTATCATACAGTTTTCATTCCATTAGACAGCCTCTCTTATTAGAAGTCTAAATTCATGTCATCGTCAGATTTGTGTGGGTTGCCTAGGTCTGAAAAGTGTACAGCTTGGGAACTCAGTGCTATTCTGTTTTTGTGAGGCAAAGTATAGAACCTGTATGTGTGTGTTAACACTTTTTCTTGAGTGAGTACTTTTTCAAAGTGGGTCAGTGCAATGATTAAGACAGACTGTCTGAGGCAATGCAAACAAGAGAAATGTAAGTATTTCTGCTGTTTCTGGTGATTTTTGCAAGAAGCTGAATAAAACTTCTTATTCAAATGGTGCAGCAGTTACATGCATTTGCCAAAGAAAAATGTTAAGTACAGCATGAGTATTCCAACACCTGGCTTCATGATTTCTGCTGATTTTAAAGACATTGAATAGACGTTTATAGGCTTTTGGCAGCTGTATTTGCTATCTGGCCAGTGCTGCTTAGGTGTCTTGTACCTTGTGTCTTTGTTACATTCTTATAATCTAATTTTAAGGGTCTAAATGTGGGTTTACGTCACTTGGTTACTTTTATGCAATTAGTGGAGGGGAGTCAATTCTCCTTTTAATGTATAGATGCAGATCTTTATAGGCCCTTATGTACCTAATCGTGTAATTGTGTAATTATATTTGAACACTGTTGCAAAATGACAGTAATATGTCTTCTTGGAATTAAAGTAACTCACTGTGGAATACTGTCAGAATCACATTACACTAACATGAGCTGAAAAAAGTTGAGATTCTCTTACATTATCTGCCTTTTTCAAATGAAAACATTGAAAATAGTACACTGATAAGCAAACACAAATGGTTGTGCCTGTGAAAGTAAAAGTGCTCCTCCCTGCTGTGGAAAGCCATCTCTGTAACACATTGGCCAGCAGAGGTCACACCAACACCAGTCTTAGTCTACAGCAGCGCTCTCTAATATCTCACTAACAGTGATCATCCTGCCATTAGTTTCATATCTCAGAGAGTTTTCCTCATACAGCCTGAGAAAAGAGCACAAACTACTCCAACAGAGAGAAAAGAAAGAAATATTCTTTTTCTACCTAGGATCTATGAAGGCATCCCCAGGCATTTTGGTGTAACGGTTATTACACAAATTGTCCAAAATCTTTTGTCATCTTGTGTTCACACTCTTAAGCTTAAGTAGTGGGACGCGAAGGGCTTCAGACGACCACACTGTGAAAATTCCAAACTGTTGGTCAGAAGAGAAAAAGATGCAAACAGCAGAGAAACACAAAACAGAAAGCAGTAAAAAGTCTTGGGTTTTGGGGTGGAGAAACCGCTGGCAGTAAAAAAGCCAGCTGAGGATTGGCAGGTATAAGCTATCTCTGCAGGTCCCTGGGAGCAGCCCAGACTCTCACACGCACACCCTGCACCTCACATTCGTGATCTCAGCTTGTTTTCACTTTTAGTGTTTTCTATATAAAAACGTAGGGCTTTGCCCTGTGGAGTTGGACTCAGTGTTTTAATGTGTGTGGTCATAAACACTAACACGAAATGGGAAGAGAGAGAGAGAGAGAGAGAGAGAGAGAGAGAGTCTGGTAATGAGACACAAAGAGAGAAGAATGAAGATTGAACTTTTCACCACATCACCCCTCACTGTATCACCAGTCTAGTCTCAGTTCTCCATGTGGTCAGTGGCAGACAGCCTGTAGTGTTAACTCATAAGTCCTATGGGCTCATAACTTTCATTTATCACTCATAACCATATACTATTGCTCTAAAATCAGGTTTCCATTTAAGAAATGATACGTGGATTTGGTAGAAAACAATACAAATTAAGTACATGAACTGTAATGAACTGTCCTGACAACTGAATTTCTTGCACTATGTTCATTTGCAATTTGCTATGTGCACTTTGGGTGGATGCTAAACTGCATTTCATTGCTCAGTATTTTGTACAATAAAGTTGTATCTATTTATCTATTTTTAAACTAAAGTTGTTCAACTGACAACTCCATAATTTTGTACACCCTAGGATGTACAAAATAGCACCTGAAGCAGTTCATTGCTTGATATCCTCAGTCAAAGTAAATGTCAAAAAGAGTTTTTCTATACTCTCCCAACTTTCTGATTCAGGTTTTCGCAAAACCTTAGATCTATGGACTACTCACCTTACAGAAAGTGCTAAACAGCTAGATACTGGCTATGTAAGCTAAGCTATCTTAGCTTATTTTAAACATTAGCTGATGCTAGCTAAATTAGATAACTTGTATTCTGGTAAGGACACTTTACATTTAACATAAACCATTTAAACAATTAGAAGTGAGAAGTGGCAGCCAATCGCACACAGCGTACTCTCAACCGGAGGTGATCGTCCACCTGGAGGACTACATCGAGCAATAGCGGGATCACAAAGGACCATATCTGGCTATACACACATACATTCATACACACATTCATTCACACACAACAGGGTCATTTCAGTGTAGCTAATTCACCTGATCTCCATGTTTTTGGACTATGGGAGGAAACCCACACAGACACAGAAAGAACATGAAAACTCTACCCAGATGGGGACTTGAACCCAAGACCTCAGCGGTGAGAGGTGATCAAGCTAAACACCAAGCCACTGCCCGAACATATATCAACAGCTATAGTTACCAAAGAGTTACAATGAAACTTCGGTTATTGTTTCTCTGGTTATCTTACAATTCAGTTATCATACATTTTTTTCAGGAAAATTTTGTCCCAGTTATTGTTCATCCACCCGGTTTTAGTCGGCTGGCCTACGTGACTTGCTAATTTCAAGAAAACAAAGCATCCACCCCCATGTTTGTCATTCACTCAAGCAAAAAAATAAAAACAAAACAAAAGGCTGGAGAAGCACCCAAATAATAAAGCTCAAAACCAACTAAAACACATCACACTAAAGCAATGGTGTGCAACGCTACTGCCTGAAAATGATTGTTAAAACATATAGTGGCCGAGAACCCTGAGTATGGGTGAACAAAACACTGGCATGCTCTAAAACGAAGCTTATACCCGTAAGAGTGATGTTAAATGTTCATTTATCCATTTAATTGTGTCTGGAACAGATTAAATGGATTTACATTATGTCTTATGTGATATATTACTTCAGTCATCATTTGTTTTAGTATCATCAGAGACTCTTTAGCACAGATTAATGATGAAAACCGAGGTTCCACTGTATTAAAAATCTAAAAAGAGAACAGTAGCTGTTGTATCTGCCATGTATCTGCTTCCTTATTTTGCTGTGAAAATCAGCTAATAAAGTTTAATACCTTATAAGAAATAAATACAGAAGATAAAATACCATAATTTAATCAAGATATATTTGCAATATTCTAGAAAAAAGTTCTGTAATGAGAGTAGTAATCCATTACATCCCACCTCTGGCCTCATTGTCCCTCACACTGTTTGGCCCAATTAGTCTATCCTAACTGATTTTGACTTTAAGAACAGCGTGAGTCCACCCAGAGCTTCAGCCTGCCACTTGGTCTGCTTCTCTTTCCACTGCCACACAGAGAACAGGGGAAATTGGTTAATACAGGGGTGAGTTAATAAGACAAGCATTGCATAGGAATCACAAGAATGTCTCACACCCATTACCATGTGTTTCTAATTCTTAACCTTTTAACAAACCTGTGTTAAATAAATTAAAACCTTTCAGAGGCCTTCAGTAGTTGCAGAAAAGCACGGCTACACCGATTTACAGCAACAACCAACATTGCTTTACTGGATTCCTCTTAAACACGTTTACGTGTGATACCGTAGTGTGACACTTTATAAAGGACACTTTTGTTTCCTGTAGCTGTGACTGACCCATCAGCCGCTATACAAAATTCATTTAGTCATTTACTACATGCTGTCATGCTGGTGCGTCATCCTGTGGTCTGTTCGGCTCCATCAGTATGTGCTTCTATTCCTTCAGTTTGCTGACTCTGTAACTCCAGCTATTCTCCTGTGAGGGACTGTGATCCGACACAGAACTTGTAATCTATCAGATGTGAGTGGAAACAGAGCATGGACATTTTGGAAGGGTTTCCTCAAAGTGTACTTACATGAGCAACCTACTCTCATATAGAGTTTAGCAATACCAGAGTCTATTATTAGCTCTAAACTTCTCAAACACTGAAGGAACTGGAGCAGTGTTAACTAACATCATAGTTTTGCGAGTACAGTGGAACCTCGGATTTCAACATTAATCTGTTCTAAAGTGCCTTATGATACCAAAATGAACAATAACTGAAGCAATATTTCTCATAAGACATAATATAAATCCAATTAATCTGTTCAGACACTCCAAAATATAAAAAAAGACATTTTATATAGAATAACTATAGTTTTACATACAGAACACAATGAGAAATGAACACAAACAGCTAATGAAATGGATAAATGAACATTTAACATCACTGGTTTACGGTCCGTTTTAGAGCGTGCCTGTGTTTTGTACACCTGTTCTTGGGGTTCTTTGCCACCATTTATTTTCACACCCAGGTTTCAGGTGGTAGCGCTGCGCACCACTGCTTTAGTGTGACATGTTTTAATTCGTTTAGATCATTATTTTTTATGTTCTTCTTGAGCCTTTTCTTGCTTGAATGAACAACAAACACACAGGTGAGTGATGAATGCATTGGTGGATGCTTTGTTTAAGTAAAATTAGTGGTGAGTCATGTAAGCAAAAACAAATGTGGTCAAACAATAGCTGTGGCAAAATTTTCCCTAAAAGTCAACAATAGCTGAATTGTATGATAACTATAGCAAACGATAACCGAGGTTCCACTGCATTTGCTCTCCCAAATCAATCCTCCACAATGTTTTAGTATGTTTGCTTTTTTAGGATTGGTCTGGAGCTATGAGGCTATTATACCCCTCTTCAAACAGACCCTTCACATCAGGGAACTAATCAACAAAGTCTGGGAAGTTGGTTTATTGGTGTGCACAGATCCACAGACACAATCAGCTAGCCCACCAAAATCTGGACTATCATGGGTTATAAAGGCTGGACAGTAGCCATATTTAGCCACTGAACATCCAGTCAACAGGACAATGTTACAGAATATTGCCATTTAAGGAAGGACAGTTGAGGACTAACAGAAATAGATACATAGCATGTAGTCAATACAGACTCAAAGTAAACACAGGGTATAAACAATACAACATTCAACAGCATATTATTTATTCAACAGTCACTCCTAATCCTGACCTGCTTCAAGAGGTTGTTCACAGAGATTCTAACCAATGAGAAGTTAGCTCATCACAATCTCTCTTCTTAGTGATGTAGAGCCTCTGGAGTCAACTCTGACTCATGACACCACATCATTTTAACCAAAAGAACACCAGTACTGATTTACTCAACAAAGGGCAGTCAGTAGAACAGGAGATAACTTTTAAAGGAGGCACATGAATGTAACTGCTTCACTATTCAAGGTTCAATGTGAAGTTTGAATAAGAAGCTAATTTTATTACTAAATGCAGAATTCATCAGAAAAAAGCATTTCTCTTCTCTGCTGCTGAGAGTCAGTATTAAGTCCTCTTTTGACTTGAAACCACGAATTCCATGTCATGCAGACTCAAGAGGAGAAGGACAATTTGGCTTGTTATCAGCACAGTTCAAAAGCCTTTCTGATCTAATGTGATTGCATTGGTGCCTATGGCGTGGGCAGCTCACACTTGTGGAAAGGCACTATTAATGCTGAACAGATGCTCCCATCTAGATGATGCCCCTTTCAGGGAAAGCCTTGCATATTTAGCAAGACAATGCTAAACCACATACTGCATCCATCACAAAGGCATGGCTTTGCAGAAGAAGAGTTTGGGTGCAGCTCAGACCTTTAGCTAATAAACATGCTACACAATGGTAGACATGGCCATGTCCCAGCTTTTTTGAGATGCATTGCTGACATAAAGTTCTAAAAGAGTTAATATTTTGTATGAAATGGTAAAATGCCTCTTTCAACATTGCACTTTTAGTCACGTTTGAGTACACAAGTGAATACAGAAGTGAATACAGTCCTTTAACTACTTTAGCCTCATACCTCCAGTCTGTGAGCATGTTTCTAAAATTAACATTATTTATAATAATTATAATGACATTATAATTAACATTTTCAGCTCAGTTGTCAAATATTTTATTAAAATGTCTAATTTTTAAAATATAAAATTAATGAGAGAGTTCCAGTTTTATATACTTTGTAGAGTGAATGTTAGGCTACATTCAAGTAAACTGTTTATGTGCTTAACTATTGCCTGATAGTATAATTTAAGTTCAATAACTTCAATGTTGCCTTCAATCCCCAGGTTACTTTGTGTACACTTGTTAACTTTTCGTCAAGTTTTACATAGCAGTATTCTCTAAAACTAGGTGAGCAAGTAGTAGAAGTGGTTAGTAGAGTCCATCCTGAGCAGCTGTGTTACTGTCTGGTTATATGATCATTGGTGCCTATGGTGTGGGCAGCTCATAGGCATCCTATAGTGAGGATAGCTGAGAAGATCACTGGGGTCTCACTCCCATCTCTCTTGGACATTTATAACAAGCTCTGCATGTCTATTGTATGTTGTCTTTGCACTTGTGTTGCACCTGTTCCTGGAGGAACGTTATCTCGTTTCAGTATGTACTGTACTGTATATAGCTGAAATGACAATAAAAACCTCTTGAACTTGAAATTGAACTACAACATGGGAGCAGCCAACACCCTCTGATGTGATGCCAGGTGTTTCTTAGAACTTTCCAGTGTGTTTTCACTTCACAGTTAAAAACAGACATTTCTGGGGACAGTTCCAGCCTGGGACTGATCACCAAAACTGAGTACGTTTGGTCACCCTATTCCAATCCAAACCTACAGAAGGAAACATCTGATATCAATCTCAATGGTTGATCGACTACGTTTGGGTTAAGAAGAAAATTGTGTAAATGAGGTTTACTTTGCCAAACTATTCATTTAAACACGGCTCCTGTGAATGGTCCAGCTGAAATGAGAACGTTCAGGTGAAAGAGACTTTAGGCAGATGCTAACAGGAAGCAGCTGCTCCTCATCAGACAGAGACCGACCGTGGCAGAGTCCAGAGATTACTCTGGAGGCAGAGAACTCACACTCACACCACAACACAGCTATATCACGTTCTGCACTTTCTAACACACTATCTGTTGGGAAATGAAACAGACACGTTTCTTCCATGTTACTCATCAGAGCCACAGAATGAATATGACAGGTTTGGCAAGAACATTTACTAAACAGAACAATGTTACACATCTAACTCTCATTATTTATGACTCTGACAGCGGCATTAGTCACAGATCTCAGTGACCAGAATTTGAGCTTGTGCTGTGCTTGAGAACAATAACAGTCGTCAGACAGACAGACTTTCATGCATTAACAGTTTTTTTAATGGTAATGTTTGAGTTATTCATTTGTCCACTCAAGTTTAACATACAAACCACTTTTCCAGAAAGACAAAAATGCAATAAACTGAAATCCGCAACATGTTAATTCACTTAACAAAGAAAAGATGCTCAGTGTTTTCAATGACACACTTAATTATATTCGTTAAACACAATTAGAAGTTGATACCTTCAGCGGACTAAGAGTGTAATCCGAGGATCGCGAGTTTGAATTCCAAGTCATGCTGGTTGCCATCGGCAACCAGGGCCAGAGTGAGAAAACATTGGCGGTGCTCTCTGCGTGGGTAAGATGGCACTCTCTCCCCAGCACTTCTAAGTAATGTTGACTGGCTCAGGCGTCTGCCAGGTGATTCTGCAGAACTGGGGATCCTGCACTTTCTGAGCTCGTTGGCTGCCCAGCATCAACAGTTCAAAAAGAGGCGGAGCTTGACTTCACATGCATCAGAGGAGGCCTGTGTTAGTCTGCACCCTCCTAGAGTCTGAGACATTACAAGTGAGAGGGAGAGTCAACAAATGGATGGGTTGATTGGCTACCAAACACATTGGGAAGATGTGAAAAAAAAAAGAAATCGATGCAACACACTCAAAAAACAAAACAAAAAAACATTGGCACAAAGGCAGCCAATGGGCCTTATCACATTTTCTTTTAATTTTAAATTTTTAATCATTTGGGAACTACAGATACTAATTTTGCAAGTGGAATTTTGTTGACGTGGAAGATATACAAGACTTGAGTTACTCAACACTCCATATCCTCGTCTGATTTTCTTCTTCATGATGTGCTATACATTTATAACAGGAGACAGATCTGAACTCCAGGCAGGCCAGTCAGGTGCACACTCTCTATGTCTACAAAGCAACACTGCTGTAGCTTCTGCAGAATGAAGCTCCTTGAAAAAGACATCACATTGATGGCAGATACTGGTCTCCAAAAATACAAATACAATCCTCCACAATGCTGGTACCTTCACATATATGTACATCACCCATGCTGTGGGCACTGATGCAATTCATGTCGTTATCATTGGTGACAGTCCGGATGGTCTAATTCATCTTTGGCACACAGAATCTGTTTTCCCAAAAACAAGCTTCACATGACTGCATTGTGACTACACAGCTACTATAGTGTGTGTAGCCTTTACCCGTGAGAAGAGCCTTTTTAACATGTTTAAAACATGGACAGATTTATAGAAAGAGAATTACAGCACATATATCACAACACCGTTGTGTTTCCAAATCCCAGTCTCTTAAGCACAAAGCTTTCAGACGTTCGGTGATGCAATAGTCACAGGAGACATCAGTGAGGCTGCAAGCAAATGGGTGATTGCGCTTGTCCGGCATGGAGGGGAATGTGATGAGGATCAGCCGTAGAACCCTCTGACCCCTGTTCACTTCCATCATCCAGAGCTCAGAGGAAGCAGCTGTGCTCAGACAGTCACTCGGGCCTCCTCAGAGACGGAGAAAGTGGGGGAGGATGAACAAGAGCCAAACCTCTACACCCATCACCATCCCACAGCTACACATCAGTGATCAAAGCAGCCGCTCAACATATGCAGCCGCACTGATGGGCTGAAGGAAGACGGCAGTATTGCAGGAAAAACCTTGCACTGGTAACTTTAAAGAAGACAAGCATCCTTGACTTCAATGTGCTTTAATGTAACAAGAACATTTTGGATCCATGCTATTTGTTTTAATTACACTTTATTTCACCTGTTCTCAAATTTGTATTTGTTTACACATCATAATGACCAGGAGGTATTTCACAAAGCAGGATTACTAAGCCAGATATCTTAAGCCCAAAGGCAAACCTGTCCAGTGGAAATATTGCTGACCGTTGCTGACACAAGATACGTGCAACATAAAGTGTAAAATGCTTTACTGGTGTCATGTGTCATCAATATACAGTAATACTGTGAATAATAATAATAATAATAATAATAATAATAATAATACAAAGTAATAATAATAACATATTATTACCACATTCTACCACAAACAGTATCTTACTGTATTTTTACAGCATCTTGTTTACAGTGTACCCACTTACCAGCAAATTTTTGTCATTTCAAAAATCACTACTACACGTCATTAATACAAATACACAGTCATGTTAGGGTTGCCACCCGTCCTGTAAAACAGAGAATCATTCCTTTTTTGTGAAGGTCCAACTCAAACAAGCCGCTCAATCTAAGCCCACCCACAAGCTTACTGATTGGCTCAGCCGTTTGTTGCTAATGTGCGATTGGGCATCCCCGCTGTCACTCCAACTTAATCTTAATCTTAATCTGGTTCACTGCCAAATGTGAAGAGCAAACTTTTTAGGGCACGATTCACCCAGCACTCACTGATTTTCTTTCTTCCATTTGGTGGAGAACACGCTTCTCTTAATTTACCGCAAACAGCCAATCAGAAATCATTAACAGATCTTATAAGTCTATGTATATAATACGTATATATCATTCTAGGTAATTTTTTACGTAAATGAGGTCTATTGACCACACATTCCAAAAATAAGTGTAAAACTGCTTGTAATGAGGTGGAGTGAAGTTTGACACAAGTTTGAGTGAATTATGCTACATGTTTTAACAGTTTATTCATATTTAATAATGTATTCATATTTTATGAATGATTAATATTAATATCAATGCTGTTTTATTATTACTAATAATGATTAATAGTTATTAGTGTATTATTAAAAGTGACTAGCAATAATTAATAAAATATTAAAAAATATTTTTAAATAATGTATTAATATTAATAGCAATTAATAAAATGTATATTTATATTCCAGACCACCACCTTCCGTCACCCCCAAATCATGCCAGTTTTTTCCCCCCACCTCTTAAATAAAAATGTCCATATGACAGTTTAAGTCTCTTCCCTATGAAACTGTAAAACCTTTTTTAAGATAAGAAAATAATCTTAAAAAATTGGGGTTGGGGGGGTGTGGGGGAGTTTTTAGACCAACCACCCCCCACACACACCCCGGCCCATGGGTGTTCCTTATTTCAGTATATGAAAAGTGGCAACCCTAGGTCCTGTCAAAGGCAATACTAGCATGTGCCAATCATAACTGAATACTGTGGTAAATGCCACAGTCACCAAAACAATTTGTCAACAATACCACATATGCCACTGTCACTAAAAATAAGATTCAGATTGCACCACATTATTATCATTACTGTTATATTTCCAGAACTCCATTTATAACTGAACTCAAATCTAACACATTCTTAAATGTTCAATTGTTGTACTGATTTTTTACTTTTGTAGTAATGTAGTTACTTTTCATGAGGTTATACACATGACCATATTCTGACATCTCTAAACATCCACTGCCTTACAAGCTCTCCACAAGGGTCATCGACTAGACACCTCCCGTTATCAGGCACCTCCAAAAGGCTCAAAAGTGAGGCCTGGTGCCACAGATCCACGCCCCTCCAAGCTCACTTCACAGACCTGTCTTTTCAGTAGCCCTCTATCCACAGAGCCACATCATCCTCCCTGTTGGCTAAGACTGTGTGTACCTCTGACTGAAGGAGCATTTCAGAGCCTCCTCTTCAACTAACACTTGACCCCCAAACTCATCTACATACTCTATGTCCTTGCTATCCAAAGTTTGTCTTTAGTTGGGATTTTTAGTGTTCTGCATAATGTAAGTCCAACAGATGTCCATTAAATTGTGTTAAAAATTCATGATGACTCTTCCAATAAAAATTTGGGTCCACAATTTACACTGAAATTAAAGAAAGTTCAGTAACACTTTATAATAACTTTCATTAATAAGCAATTAACTAATGATTAATAACTGAACAAATCATTAGGTCATGAATATTTGAACATGAACAAATGTTTATAAATGACAGTTCATGTAGCTACTATTGTATTCATTTTTGCTAATGTTAACAAATCATTAGTAAATCATTAGTAAATCATTAGTAAATCATTTGTTAATGAAATTCTCATGAAATAATAATTTATTCACAGTTATTAATCATTAGTTAATGAGTTATTAATGAATGTTATTATAAAGTGTTACTGAAAGTTCTTGCCAACTCCTGTAAAGTTTCCATTTTGGAAATACTTGCTTTTCTTTACACAGCAACAATATACACAGTCATATCAGAAACTTATAATAACTCCTTTTTTGGAATGAACCTGGCCTGAGATGCCACGTGACATGCCTAAAGGCATGATAATAGGGTACTGGGTGAAGGGTGGCAGTATTAGCAATGCTAATGCTAAATATAATATCTAGAGCATGCTCTAGAGCTGCCATAGTGAAGGTGTACTGAGAATGGACTTCTCATACACTGAGTGCCTCCCAACAGCATAAGAGTGGTGCTCTTGATGCCAGAGAGGAACAACGACTCTGCTGTGTGCTACAGGGCAATCAATGCACCACATTGGACCAGTTAACCTCAATAACACAGAAGCAACAAATAAAGTGTCAATGATCACCACAATTACGAGCGAAGGGTGGCTATTCCCAGTATTAGGCTGTGTAATACTTCTGTAATAGTTTATATTAGTGTGGTGTTAATATTTAGTCAGTATACTGTGACAGTAATCTACAACAGAACTGTAGTACATTTACTATAGACACAGCAAGGCACATATTTAAAAAGGATAAAAGCTGACTCATGTATGTGGTGCACATTATAATATTCTCATAGGAAGTCATTGTAGTATTTACTATAGAACCTCTTGGAAGGGTTTAGACTGTTAGTCTAGCACATGTGTTACCAGCTAAAAGAGTAAGCATGCAGGCCTGTCTCTGACCCAGCCACAGCTGTGGTAGTGTGTGTGTGTGTGTGTGTGTGTGTGTGTGTGTGTGTGTGTGTGCGCGCGCAGATGCTCCTGATGGAGGGGGAAAGCCCTGCTGTCCTGACGGACTCTGACAGCCGTGTCGGACGAGCCGCTATAGCCGGCCGCCTGGCCCTCGCATGCCTGAGCTGGAAATGAGAAACAGGTGCACAGATGAAAGGAGAGAGTGTGCAGAGGGGCCCTGAAATGAGAGATTCTCTCTTCCTCTCTTTCTCTGAGACGTGGCCGTGTGTAATCACCTGTCAGTCTTCCTCCATCTCTCACTGAGCAGATGTGTAACCTGAGGATATAGAAAGAGCTCTTTTATATTGGTCTTATTTATTATCAGTTATTATGTCTTTCAGCATAAGAGCACTTCCTGTCTCCTGCTGCCCTTTACCTCCTGCCACTCTAGCTTTTATTCTTCCTCCGTTACATATCCCAAATCTCTGCTTCTTTCTGTCTGCACGCCCATAGCCGTGGCCCAGGATTTGTAATAAACAGAAGGCAGTGGATTTTGAGGTTAAAGTAGTAACTCACTGAATAATGGCCGTAAATTGCTGTTATGAGTTAAATGTGCCCCACTTCGTCATGGCTGACAGATGGATTTGAAACACATATGTTTTGGTCAGTGTGCCTTTAAATTGAATAATGTTTTTAACTTTGCTAATTTGTTCATAACTTATGTGCCCACAGGCCATGCCAGTTTGTCTTTATGTGGTCATTTCCCATGATGAACAGGCTTTTGAACAGTTTTTTTTCACCATACACTCACTGGCCACTTCATTAGGTACACATACCTTGTATCTACACTTATACATTTTATTAGCTCCACCAGGGCCGGCGCTTGTGTGTGGGGCCTCATTTGTGGATGGGGGCACCACCTAAAACTTCGCTACACAACCATGCCCCCCCCCAATGCCAGACCGACTACATGTTTGTGCAGACCACAAGCACAAAGAGCATTTGTGCTTAGGGCATCCACATGCCTAGCACCGGTACTGTGCTCCACTGACCATACACACAGTAAATCTGCCAGTGTTAAATCAACACTATTAGAGTTAAATTAATACTGAGGGTGTAAAAATGTAACACTCCCAGTGTTAATTTAACTCTAATAGTGTTGATTCAACACTGGCAGATTTACTCTGCAGGTGTACTTTGTAGTTCTATAATTACAGACTGTAGTCCATCTGTTTCTCTGTATACCCTGCTGACCTCCTTTCACCTGTTCTTCAATGATCAGGATTCCCACAGGACCACTACAGACCATTAATTACTTGTGTGATGGATCATTCTAAGTGACACTGACATACAGTAACAGTGTTTAAAATCTCCAGCAGCTCTGCTGTGCCATAGCCACTCGTACCAGTGTAACAGACTCTAACACACCACCACCATGTCAGTGTCACTGAAGCGCTGAGAATGATTCACCACCCAGATAATAGCTGCTCTGTGGGGGCCCTGATCATTACAGTATGGGTTAAAGGATGCTAACAAAGTATATAGAGAAACAGATGGACTACAGTTTGTAATTGTAGAACTACCTGTATGGTAAGGACACTTTTTTGGGGCCCCAGGCGCAGTGCGTGAACCACGTGGGCAGAGCATCGGCCCTGATTGTACCCAGTGAGGGTATATTCAAGCGAAAAGTGAGGGTACATACAGTATAGCTTTTCCTACATTTAAATGGACTGAATTTACATTAAATTTAAACGTATAAACCATTTCTTCTTAAATAAAATACACCACAGCAGCACTTTTGACTTTCCCACTTCTCTCAGTGTTATATAAGCTTGTCCAACCTGACAACAGTTACTATGAAACAATGTATTTATGGGCGGAGCTTCAATAATAATTTACTAAAAAGTTGTCATTTTCACCTGAATTATGAGCACTAGTTTAAAACACTTACTGTAAAGCTCTTATATTGTGTGTAATTGTGTATCTTTCCTTCTTTCTAGGCATTAGTGATGGTTTAGTTCTAACAGTGTGTGAACTGAAGAGTAGTTTGGACTCTAACCTGTCTGTACTAGCTGAGATAATTCTCTTAATGTAAACAAAACACTGTACATCACTCTGGATAAGAGCGTCTGCCAAATGCTGTAAATGTAAATGTTAATGTAAATGTACACCAGTGCAGTTTTGTCAGAGCAATAGTTGTGTTGATATGTTATTGATGTGAAAATGAATAAAAAAACTTTGCAGCGTAAAAGAAAACACTTAGATCAAACCAGATTTTTCCAGTTCTGATTTGGACAACACTCATACACTGACTCAGCCGAGTTAAGCTGCTAAGGACCATCTGACAAACCAAAGCATTTTTAAACGTTTACCCCACTGGAGGTTATGAATTCTGGCTGGAATCTGTCCATTATTATGCTTGTATTTGGAACGGTCCACTGCTGCACTTGATGTTACTCTGGTGCTTGATCAAAGGCAAGGTGTTCATGAGTCCTGCTGCCCTCATCAACCCTCCTCTCTCTCTCTCTCTCTCTCTCTCTCTCTCTCTCTTTCTCTCTCTTTCTCTCTCTCTCTCTATCTCTCTTTCTCTCTCTCTCTCTCTCTTTCTCTCTCTCTCTCTCTCTCTCTCTCTGTGTGTTCACAGTGAACTGTAGTGTCAGAACGATCCGTCCAAGCTCGTAAACTCTCGGCCCAACCCGTGCTCCAGTGCTGAGGCTTTATGAGGCTGAAAGGCTCTGTGGGTATGTGTCTGTGTATGTGTGTTTGCTGTGTATGAACTGTGTGTACACCGTGTGAGATTGCAGTTATGTGCCAGCGGGGATGGATCCCAGCCCGGGCAGGGAGGGAGCCTTCCCACAGCCGAGCTGAGACAGAGCCGAGTCACGCAGAGTAGACCAAGCTAGGCCAGGCCACAGACAAACACAGGAAATACACACTCCCCAAAGGAAGTCTGTCAGAGTTTAATAGAAGGGCACAATGCGAGGAATCTTTAATACAAATAAAAGGAAAAGTTTACCTCTTCATAGATAATACAAGCGTTAACCGCATATCTTCGAGCGAGCCCTCCGCAGGTCCCAGTGCCATCCTCAATTAAACTTTCATAAGTTACATAATCTATCCAAAAATATCCAGATTTAGACTGAAAATTCAGATATGTACAACATACCTGTTGCTGTTCAATGACATTCACACAGTTTCCATGTCAGCATGCCCAATGCAAAGTGTCAGCCAGAAGGACCCCAGCATTGGGCTTTGGAGAATCTCTGGAGTGATGAAGCTCTAGTCAATACCCTTGGGTTGAGCGGGAGTGCAGCATGTCTGTCCAGCCTCAGTAATGTAAAGCTTAATGAAATCAAATCTAACAGTGGTCCCTATAATCCAACGAGTAGAGACATTATGTACTTATCCACTCACACGTGACCTTTCATAACCAATGTTAACACTGTGTTTTCAGTTTAAGATGTTATACTACCAAGCTGGGTGACAGTATGTTGCTGATGATAATTGTAGTGGGCAGCTGTGGCCTGGTGGTTACAAATCTGGTCTTGTGACCAGAAGGTCACCAGTTTGATTTCTGGACAGGTCATGACTTAAGTGCCCTTGAGCAAGGCACCTAACCCCCAACTGCTCCCCAGTCACCATTTATAGGGCTGCCCAACGCTTCAGGCAGATCTTCTCACAGCCTGGTGTGTGTGTTTCACTGCATGGGTGGGTTAAACGTGGAGGTCAAAATCTGAAAATTAAATCATTGAACCTAGATACATTCATGGCAAATATATGGATAATATATGTCTTCTATTTAGGTCTAAACATTTTAATGGCTTATTTATCTTTTTTTCTGATTGTATCCATCCATCCATCTTGTTGATGTCCACCCTCTTCCTTTTACCTTCTGTTGTACCAGTACAAGTGCCTTTTCAAGTAAACTGATGCTTCTCATAATGTGGCCAAAATAAGAGCACTTCCGTTTGGTTATTTGAGCTTCTAGTGAAAGATGCGGCTTGATTTGGTTGAGGATTCATTTATAATGTTATCTTACAATTACCCAACAAATTGCAATCAATATACACCAATATTGTAATATTTTACATACAAACTCAATATTACTTAACATTCATAACACACTTTTAAAGTGTTTACACTTTATAATTACTCACTTTAATAAAGTGTTAATAACGTGTCTTAATAAAGGGTCTAATTATCAATTAAGGTAATGACTAAAAGGCTGCTAAACATGGAAGATTGTCTAATAGATCTTTCCTAAAACTGTTCAACCATGTAGTAAACCATGCTTCAAAAAGTCTTGGGTGCCATAATTTGTGACAAATATTATAAAATGTGGCCATGAATTTCATATTTTGGCAAAAAAGATTACATTAGATTCATATGTATTATAAATTATATATATTATCTAATTAGCATTTAGATAATTAAGGTTATGATTAAACCTTTCAAACTACTGTGACTTGCGACTACATGAAAAACAAGACAAATTGGCTTGTTCCTATGAAGAACTTTTCTATACAGAAACGAGGAATGCAAGTCAGTGGTGGTTTGGAGATTATGATTTAGTAGATTTAAAGGTACAGTATGTAATATTTCAGGTTATCTTTTAGTGGAATTTAAGATAATCACTAATAAAAATGATTAAAAACACATCTAATCATTATAAACTAAGAAGGTGTTTGATTATTTTACCTTAGAATAAACTGTTTATATCTACATTGGTCGCGGGCCGAACACCGACTGAGGCCGCCACTCAAATTCAATGACACTGTAGCTTTGTTTTACCATTGGCTGACATAAAACGGAAGAAGAAGAAATAAACGTGTACCTCAATGAAACCTCAATAAGAAGAAATACATGGAGGAGAAGCAAGAATAAAGTTTTTTTTGGTTTATTTGTTAAGATGGCGGAACATTCTTATGCTTGTCAAGATTCTTATGCTCACCTCAGAGCAGTGGCTGTTTACCAACACACAGTTTGTACACTAAACTTCACTGACGTAGATTATTAAGCCACCCCCTCTGGTTTTCCCGGACTGCTGGTTATAGTCCGCTGGGAAGAGCTGCACATTCATCCTCAGCCGCAGGAGGTCCAGCTTGTTGTCCAGAGATCGGACGTTAGAGAGGAAAAGAGATGGTATCAAGGAACGATTTGCGTTAACCTTTAGCCTGGCAAGCATGCCGCCCCGTTTGCCCTGCTTCTGCCTCCACATCTCGTCTCCTCCTCTTGGCATGGGTTCCGCTCCAGCGGGCTGGTGTCCGGAGAAACTGTAGTCTGCCCAGCTCAGCCGTTGTTGTCCAGACTGAGTTGCTGCTTCTGTGGCTAAACTGTGTCTTATCTGCATGAGTTGGTTTGGCTGTAATTCAGCCGCCTAGGGCGCATGAATTCAGGATAAGACCTGACGTAAACAGACATAAAAACTACTAAAACTGCCGTCTTGCAATGAAAAAAAAAAGTTTGATATGTTTACTTTGTTACATTATCATGTGTTTGTACAGAAAACAGCTAACGTTTACAATAACACTACTGAAGTGCAGAAAATATGTTTCGTCTGCATTGTAGCTATGATCATGTTACATATTACATTTCCTAAATTTCTAATTAAAATTAATCTTACCACTTGACATATCACTAGCTCTAAAGCTACTATTAGACATCGCGTTCGGGAGTATCAAAGATATATGACATCTTAGGGCCACCATAGAGACTTCGTGTTTGGAAGGGAGGGGCTGTGGAAAAAGTCTTCAGTTGGTTGCAATATGGAAACTAAACCACTAGATGTCGCTGGAAACTACACACTGTACCTTTAATGATCAATTCACCAAAACAGCAGCAGCGGTGAACCGAAAGAACTTAAGCCAGTCAGTCCAGGCTGACATTACAATTTCAGATCCTCAAAATAAAAAATTCAAAACACAGTCACCCTAAAGTATGACCACACAACAATGAAAGATACCCGAGATAGCACAACCCACGAGAAACCTTTTCATATCTGGATACAGGATACACTTACCAAAGAAAAGCAGCCTTCTTTGTTATAGACAATCTTGCTGTTTAAATAAGAAGTCTGCTTTTTTGGCACCAGAGCATGCATAGTTACTGCTTTCAAGTACATTGAAAACACATGTTTGGAAGCTGATAAAAGGCTCACTTTCCTTCCATAAGTTGGCAGGAGCTGTACATGCACACACATATATATAAATGAATAGAATGAGCACTATAGTAATGTCATCAAGCCCATTATTCTTATTTGGAAGGGTTTAGTGTGACCTTCCCAGGAAAAGCCTATTTATGAGGCCTTCAAAAGCACCGGCAGGATGGCTGGAGGTGTACTTTACTGTAATAAATGATCAAGATAAGCAAATGCATGGCCTGGTTTCAATTTACTTTTCATCTGCTTATATAGTGTCCAACTCAGTGACAGCACTGCTGTTAACCAAGTGCATCTCATTTACAGATTATAAATCACAAGGATCTGGACCATTGGGGGGATATCTGAAGTCCTTAGCATCCATGACGTTTATAAGCAACAGTCAGCACTTTGTAAAGTACAAGAAGACAGTTTACATATGTGTCAGTTCAGTCCAGCACAGCTAATTTGTCTATAACTCTACATAATTGTAATGCTGGGGTATGCCGAAGGAGAGAGGTGCAGAGGTGGGTCCAAACAAACACACTTTATTATGAACACGTAGACATTACTGAGGTTCTGAAACAAACACGAGTGTGGTGACTATTGTAGGAGAGACAATACAGACATGAAGAAACGTCTACATCACCAATGACTGACAGAGAATGTCAGACATGAGGAAGCTTAAATAACAAACTAAATCGAAGGGGAAATGAACAGGCAGGGCTGTGGGATGAAACGAGACAGGTGCTGGACATTAACCTGACAGGACGATGTGATGAGAGTGGGGGTATTGAGACATGATGTGAATAAGACATGTTGAAGCACATGATGACAACAAATGAGGTGAAATGTAAACAAAACAAGGAATGAGTGGACAAAGATGGTGACATAGACAAAGCAGGGGCGTAAACAAGCTTTACAGATTGTGTAACAAATAAAGCCTGTTGAATAAGGCGTAAAGAGTAGTTGAAAATAAAATAAGCAAGCACAGCAGCCAGCTGTAGCAGAGTGTAAAAGCATCATCATGGACAAAAATGTAATTTGACTGGTGTTCAAAAGGGCACCAAAGTGTACTGAGAATGGACTTGCCCTTGATTGCCTAACAGTGGTAGCCCATGGGCCATTGATGCCAGAAGTGAAAGACAAATTCCCATTCACATGTTATAATATTCCCATGCAAAAAATTAATTGTAACTGTTTTGCTACATAAAACCATACAACCTTTAACAGTGTGCTGTAACATTTCTCCAGCCGACAGCTGAACACTGAGCATGAACAGGTCTGATGAGTCTAGTGACTTAACTGATCTCTTGATGACCTGTTTCTGAACAGTTCTGAATGACTGTGTGTTGTGTATTATTATAAGTGTTTCTTTGACATTCCTTTCAGAGTGATGATAAATGTGTCCTGACAGGTGTAGAGGATATAATACTCAGGAAAATCCCCCCCTCCTCCGTCCCTCCGGCTCCAGCAAAGTCTCTGCAATATTACATACACACACACTCAAATGATGCAAATATTACAGTAGTGTTACGTTTGAAGAGTCTCAGCATTGCTTATTAGCGTTAGTGCCTGCACCTTCATTCATAGTTAATGCTGCTCCACAGATCAGGAGGAATGGACACACTGGGAAAGACAGAGCTAGAATTTTTTTACTATTCATTTTTAACCAATTTTCTTCCCAAATCGCTCAAATCTCCCGCCTATTTGTTGACTCCCCCTATCACCTGTAATGTCTCTGACTCTAGGAGGGTGCAAACTGACACAGGCCTCCTCTGATGCATGTGAAGTCAAGCTCCGCCTCTTTACAAACTGCAGCCAATACATCGCCGCTGGGCAGCCAACATGCTCAGAGGCAAGCGTAGGTTCCCCAGTACTGATGGATTGCCTGGCAGACGCCTGGTCTTAGGGAGTATTGCTGTGGATAAAGTGCCTTCGTCCACTGAGCCACTCGGGGACCCCACATCTAGAAATGTTTACACCAGCCAAGAGTTAAACTCTGATTATCACACAACACTGAACCTCTGGATAGATAGATAGATAGATAGATAGATAGATAGATAGATAGATAGATAGATAGATAGATAGATAGATAGATAGATAGATAGACAGACAGACAGACAGATAGATAGTCAGTCCAACCATCCATCTATCTATCTGTCTATTTATACATTTCAGATGAGCTACACCATATTTGGATTGACACAAAACATTATAAAAACATTACACATTTGTTATTTTAGGCAAAAACATTATGATTTCCACACCTTTCAGAAAGAGTTCACTGATAAAACTTTACTGCTTCTTGGATGACCTTTAAATGAATCACTGAAACTGAAGTGAACAGATCACTTTTGGCCATGACTCCCTGAATAGTTTGTGCAATCATCCAGCTCTCACTGTCTAATGGACGAGCGAAATGGAAAGAAAAATAATGTAGCAAAATACAAGAACACACATACTTTCCTAATGAATAACGTAAGTGCATCTATCTATCTATCTATCTACAAACCATATTCCAAAAAATTTGGGACACTAAACAAATTGTGAATAAAAACTGAATGCAATGATGTGGAGATGGCAAATGTCAATATTTTATTCATAATAGAA
>BRDA01039859.1:0-21779 GCA_036984385.1 Crenuchus spilurus
TGTTGATCAGGATGTAGTCAATCTGAGCTCTGGTCTCTTGATTTGGGCTCTTCCATGTGTATCTGTGCCTGTTGTGTAGAGAGAAGAGTGTGTTGTTGATGAACAACCCATGTTCATCACAGAAGTCTACCAGTGCTTGACCTCTATTATTTCTTGTACCATGACCATATTTCCCAAGCACTTCACTTTCTGCTGCATTTTCTCCGACTCTGGCATTGAAATCTCCAGTAATGACAACTAGGTTCTGCTTGGGATTCTCCACAAGTACCTGTCCAAATTCCTTGTAGAACTGTTTAATTTCTTTGTCTTGCTTGTCTGCATTTGGTGCATAACACTGAATAAGAGTCATATCTCTTGGCTTTGAAGCAAATGTGGCTGATATGACTCTGCTGCTCACTGGATTGTAGGATTTTAGACATGTAGAAACTCTTCTGTGAATCCAGATAGCAACTCCATGATGTTCACGACCCTCTTTGCCTGAGGACAGCACTTTGTGTCCATGCTTTGTCTTGAAGTGTCCAGTGCCTGACCACTTAGTCTCAGACAATCTACAAATGCTGATGTTCAGTCTTTCCAATTCACTACTAAAATAGTAACTAGTAATTATTAATAAATTAAATGATAAATATTGACAAATTATGATTTATATTTTATTAATAGTAACTAGTTTTTAATTCGTCAATATTTATCATTAATAATAAAAAAATTGTGTTCAAGCACCAAAAAAACCCACAACAACTGTATATACAGTGTTATCTTCAATATAGATGTCAAAAATTATTTGCAGCTCCCAGTGTTTTCTCTTACGTGGAAACCGGGTCCAAATGGCAATTTTAGTGTTAAAGGTTGCCGACCTCTACTCTAGAAGCACTTCGATATTCCTTACTGTGTCATATCTACTGATGGCAGCAATCATGGAGCAGTGAAAATATTAATTCTGCTCATTCAGTATTTTGATTGTAAGAACGGTGGTGTGCAAAGTAAATTACTTGAAATTAAAATAACCCCAACAAAATTCTAACAAAATTATACATTTCCATGACATTCAGCACAAAATATCATGGAAATGTATAATTTTGTTTTTGCATATTTGAAATATTCAAATATGTTCAAATAGCCATTAAGGCCAGAGTTTTTTTTATGCATGTTAGTGTTGTTAAGAGCCAATAAAGCTCTTTTTCATATATGTATCAGCCATATGCCCCAAGTGTACAACTTTGTTGAAATGTCTTTGTATTTGAACATGTAATACATTATACACCCCCCAACCCTCCACACTGAGGTGTCCTCTTTTTCATCATCTCAGATCTGGTCACCCTAATTAACTAGAGACAATGTCAGAGGTGTCCTACTTTGTCTAAGGGCAAAAAGCACTGGACTGTAGCTCAGTGGTCCAAATTTTGTACTTAATTTAGAAATCAAAGTCCCAGAGTCTGGAGAAAGAGTGGAGAGAGACACAATCCAAGCTACTTGAGGTCTACTGTGAAGTTTACACAATCAGTGATATATCATCTGCTGGTGTTGGTCCACTGTGTTATATCAAGTACAAAGTCAGTGCAGCCGTCTACCAGGACATTTTAGAGCACTTCATACTTGTCTCTGCTGACAAGATGTGCATTTCATTTCAGCATGCCCACACTGCCAAAAATACCAACACCTGGTTTAATAACCACAGTATCACTGTGCTGGGCAGTAAACTCACCTGAGTTAAAGCCCACAGAGCATCTATGCGCTATTGTCAAGAGGAAGATGAGAGACACCAGACCCAACAATGCAGATGAGCTGAAGGCTGCTATCAAAGCAACCTGGGCTTCCATACCACCTCAACAGTGCCACAGGCTGATCACCTCCATGCCATGCAGCACTGATGCAGTAATTCATGCAAAAGGAGCCCCAACCAAGTATTGAGTGTATATACTCTACATACTGTCCAGTAGAACATTTATGTATTAAAATCATTTTTTGAATTGGTCTTACATAACATTCTAATGTTTTGAGATACTGAATTTTGGGTTTTGATTGTCGTTTTGGTTGTTGATTATAATAATCAACATTAAAAGAAATAAATTCTTGAAATAGACACTGTGTGTAATTAATCTAAATGAGATAAACTTTTTGAATGACTGAAATGTTCTTTTTGGTGATATTGCAATTTTTTGAGATACACCTCAATGACTGTGGTGTATAATTGACTCAGCAGCTCCTGGGCAGACCCAGCTTCCTCATTTGCCACTGAAAGTTTATGACCTGCTGAGCCTTTTTGAGAATGGAGTTGATGTTGGACTCCAGTTTTGAGAAATGGTAGTTTCCACAAATCTGAAGGCTTCCATGGAGACTGTTAAAAACTGTGATGGGACACAGTGCTGAGGGATGTTTGTGAACCAAACTGCAAACTACTTGGCTTGGCAACACCTGCGACAACATAGCAACCACCATGGATGCCATAGGAAGCACCCAGCAACACCCTAGCATGGTAAAAGACCAATGCATTCACCTTACCATATTATAACACCCATCTAACATCCACTTAGCAACACCATAGCAACCATTGGCAAAACCATATCAATCACCTGGATACCATACTACCAAGTATCACTATAGAAACCGCTTAACAATTTCATAGTAATCACCTGAGATACCACAACATACAGTTAGCAAAACACTGTAATGACCAAATAGCAACAGCCTAGCAAATGCCTGGAAGCAGGAACCACTTTAGCTGCACAATCTTTCTGCATTTCATTCAGGAAATGCTTATTTCTAATTATTATTATTATTATTATTATTATTATTATTATTATTATTATTAAGTGCTGATTAGTTGATTCTGACTCCAGCACAAATACAGTTTCTCAAGAACATCCTGTCTTCTGTTTAATAGCTCATTCATGATTCCTCTTGTTGCTGGTCCTCTTTCTCTGTTACCCTAAACCATTCCAGCATAACTATTTTTTCATATTTGTCTCATAATGTGTCAAATATAAGGGATTTTCAGTTTGATTATCTGGGCCTCTAGTGAAAGGTGATCAATTGATAATCTATTTGTTTGCTTTTGTTGTGTCAAAGATTTTTTTTTTTTTTTTTTTTTTTGCCAATTTTCTCCCCTTCCCAATGTGGAAGTAGCCAATCAACCCATCCCATCCACTAGGGGGCTCTCCCCATCACTTTGCACTGTCCCTGACTCTAGGAGGGTGAAGACATGCACAAGCCTCCTCCGCTGTGTGTGATGCAGCCACCACCTCTTTTTGAACTACCGCCAACATGCTCGGAGGAAAGCGCAGGACTCCCAGTTCTGAATGGACCAATCAGTAGACGCCTGAGCCAGCAGACATTGCAATGTGTGAGTGATAGGGAGAGAGAGCACCATCTACCCGCCCAGAGAGAGCACTGCCAATTTTTGCTCTCTTGGGCTCCGGCTGTTGATGGCAAACGGCATGACCGGGATTCAAATTTGCGAACCTCTGTATCAGCGTCTTAGCCTGCTGAGCCACTCAGGGCCTGTGTCCAAGAGTCTTTTAAAAATGACCAACACCAAAGTTCAAAGGCATCAATATTTTTCCTGTCTTGCCTTTTTAGCTTCCAGATTTCACATCCATAAACAACAGAGAATATTCATGTATACAGCAGCAAAAACACCAGCGTGAGATTTAACTGCTTAATTTAGCAGGTTTTTATGTTTTAAATATCATTTAATTTCCACTTGATAAGTTTTATTAATTAATTCACATATTTGTCAAGAATTGAGCTTCTTGCTGTACCCCATTTGCTATTTAAAGCTTTGAACAGCTGCTGTATTGTTAATGACAATGAAAATGATTTTGTTGCTGTTTTAAAGCTAAGGAAGTTGAAGCCACTTATGTAGCCAAAATGAACCATAAGACTTTTATTAACCACCCGATAAGCTAATGTAATCTTATGTAATGCAGCAGAAAGAGGCTCCAACAGTCAACTATCTAACTTTAAATAAATCACAATGTAATTACATTTATGGGATATGTTCAATTTTCTTTTGTTTGGGCTCAGTGCAAAAGTAAAGTAGTTTTTTTTATCTGATAACACGTGCGCTTCTTTAAGTAGTTCTCAATGGTGACTTTAGTAGAGCGCATTTGGGTTCCTAATGTTATTTCAAACTGGATTAAAGTCAACCACGTGTAGGAATAAATTTATCATTAAATAGGTTGTTCAGTTCATTAAACTTTACTGTTTGAAGGAAGTGTCTCAATAAACTAATCAAATTCTCATCACTAACAGGGCACTTTTAGAGCATCACAAGGTAAAAAGGCATGCTGGGGGAAGCCATGAGCTTGTGGTTAAGGAACCAGCCTGATGATTGGAAAAATGCCAGTTCAGGGACTTGAATCAGCAGACTGAATTACCTTTGAGCAAGGCACCTAACCCTGGGGTGCTGTGGATAGGACTGCCCACCACTCTGGACAAGTGTGCTCACTCCCCGACTTGTGTGGGTTTCACTGCACAGGTCAGATTCCTCTGTGCACAAGCAAGTAGGTCAATGTGACCACTGATAAAAGCTAATGGAAACACACTGAATGTTAGTCACCATGTAATGTACTATGCAATGAGAAGTCACTTGATGTGTCTACAGCTCAACAAATTTAGGAGAAACTTTGGAGAAATCCCACAATGTGCTGTGAAACATCCACAATATGTTGAATGTTCTGCCAGTATGACTGAAGCCACAGCCAAGCAATTTCGTAATCCACAATCACATGCTTTCATTGTCTGAGACCAGATCTGTGATTATATATAAAATGTAATTTTTGTTTTAGAAGAAAAATAATTGGAGTCTGCTGCAGTTTAAATTAGTAAAACAGGTCATAATGAATAGCACGAGGCCCCAACTCATACCCCTGCTTATATTCCCCCACAGAGCAGGAATTATTTGGGTGGATCATTAGCACAATGACATGGATGTGGCGGTGGTCTGTTATGTTAGTACAAGTGGATCAGACACAAGAACTGCAGGAGACTTTAAACACTGTTAGTGGTTGAAGTGTGACTCTGAAGTAACAGTAGTGTGATCTTCAGCTCCTTTACTCACCTCTGGATGTGTCGTGGCCCAGCACAGATTACAAATGTGGGTATTTGATGCACATCAATTTCAGTCTAACAAAACACTTATTGTCATTTCTCAATATTAAAATGCTTTAATAACTGGTATGTAAAACAGCCTTTAACACCAAACCAATATAAATCCAATAAGTTTCCTCTTAAATGACTCCTAACCAGCAGCCACCAGAGGTCAGGACAGCTGGCCTCACTGATTGGGTGGAGTAGTAACCAGCTGGTAGAATTAGGCACTACTAAACTGGGGGAAAACTGGGTTAAATAAATAAAAAACCCACAGAGATTGTTTAATTATACATGTAAAGGTTTATTTATATGACCATTCTGAGGATTATTAAAAATACAGCGGACAGGAGGTATTAAAACCAGTAGAACACCAAAAATATGGCTAAATTTGAATCTGAGCCTGCTTGATTATTTCAGGCCACAAATTGATTTTGGGAAGAGACAACAGGCAAAATCAACAGCACACGGGGTTAACCCTTCCTGCATAACTTTATGCATTTTCTTTGACATACTTCTCTATTACTGCACATGAAAAGCTTTTTACTCTGCAGATAGAAACCATAAACCTTTACAGCAACCTGAACAGTGGCGCTGAAGAAAAAACCCAGTATGGATGAATGTTTTTTGAGTGTGTCAGCAGGTGGCATCAGAAATCACAGTGTTAAACTGAAGTGCCCTCTGCTGGAGGGGGAGGTTTACTGTCTTCAGGCTTCATGGCAGGGAACAGGAGGACCTCCTGCAACACAAGTGAGAAAAAAACATCAGGACGTCAATTTAACATCACATTTGCTGCAGTTTGTCTGTACAGCAAAAATGCAGAGCAACAATTCACCACGTTTCCTCCAAACTGAACACAAGTTACCATATCGGTAGTTATATTTTAGTCTGACTGTTGGTCTAGCCAAGACGTGACCCTGTAAACAGCAGTTCAACCGTTATATATGACGCCATAGAAGAACCAGCTTTGGTTGCTTTAACTAACTTTTAAATGACTGGTCCTTTAAAGAAACATTGTAAATGAGCTGTTAATGTGAAGAACCAGTCTAAAGTTTAAAAACGTGCAGACTTGAAAGTTTCTAGAAATAACCTTAACTTGCTAAAGAACCGTTCAGACCTTTAAAATGTTCTTCACACTCACATCTCAATTACAGTTCTGTAAAGAACCATTAATGTCAAAGGTTTTTCTGTAACATTCTCCCATCAAGAGTGTTGTGAAGAGGAAGATGATATCCCATATATTAACGCCCTGGAGTCTTGAGCGTTTTTCAGACACACTGACGTAGTCTGACATGCCTTGATTTTTTTTACAAAATACACCCATCTAAAAATGACTGAATGTTTATGAAATACATGTGAGGCGAGAGCTCTTTGTTCACGTTCAAATTCCACAGCCGGTAATGCACCAATGGAATGTCTGGAATTACTTTGTCATTATCTTATGAATGACATACAGCGTCATTTGGTGAAAAAATGCACAGCTGTCTGACTGAAAAATGTGGTTCTGTAGGGTTCCTACAGCTTCAGACAAGTTAAGACTTTTTTAATGTCACTTAAAATGAAATTTAATATCAACTCCAGAGTGAATCACCACATCAATTACATATGGTTAGTTTTACCCAAATGTTTAACATAAAAACATGACATTGGGGTTTAAATCCATTTAAACTAGCTTTCACGGGAATTATAATAATATAAGCATCCTACTTTACAAAAGTGTACATTTCAAGAAAAAGAAAAGAAAGGAGGGGTCAGAAATGTTAACGGAATTTTTTTTGGTACCTGGCTGCAGCAAAATGATCGGTACAGCCTAGTGTTAAAATCATTATAAACAAATGACTTAATTATGTCTCAAAATAAGCCTTATAGTATGTGTGGAATACATGTCTCTATATTACCAAGTTGGACTGACATAAATAGGTTCAATCATATGAGAAATTAATAGATTTATTTGATTACTTTGTCATTATAAGAAAAATTAACCTCACTATATTTATATATAGATTTATTTTTTAATTGAAATCATAAATTTATTCACCTATGTCCCAAAATAAGCCTTGTAGTATGTGTGGAATATATGTCTATGTTAAGATGATTTCATTGTGTGACTGTCCCAAACACGGCAGCGTGTAGTCAGAGTGAACAAGGTGTCACCTGTCACAAGTGAATTTTAGTAAATGTTGTAGTTTGTTGTCTTCTTCTATTTCACCACGAAACTGTAACTGTGCTGGTGAATCGGCGTTATGTTAACTGGTGATGAAAAGCGAAATTGTGAATATCAAACGAGTGACTAATATTAAACTAACTTTAGTGCAGGTTGTGTTAGAAACATTTCTTGCACAAAATACACCACATCTCATACTTACTGCCTGGTACCAGTTTCGGCCGTGCAGACAAATCTTGGTTGTACAGACAATTTGTTGAATTTACACTTTTACCATGTGTTCCAATGTAAAGTAACTTCTACATAAATGATGTGCATCTGCTCTGAGAGTCCCGGCCCCAACCACATGGCTATTTTTTTGGTCCCGCTATTGTCAGGGTCTGAAATTTTTCAAAATGGGAGGGAATTCCCCCCTTAACTGTGTCACATAAGAGGGACTTCTAAATTTTGGGGGGATACTACTGGTGAGCTTAACTATGGGTCTTACCTTGTCCTTTTGAGAGTTTTGTTGCTGTGCTTCAACTTAAGATATCAGCTGAACTTTATATGCACGTTTAGCTGAATCAGCCTCGCACTTTCTTTTCAGTGCTGCTGTATGAGAAACATCAGCCGAGTGGCGACTTAAAAGTCGATGTTTTGTAGCATCGTACATTTTACAAATCGAGCAGCTCATTTTACCACTATTAAGTTTGAGCCAAGGATATATTCTTGGCCAAATGGCCTGAAACTTAAAATTTGAACACTGGTCAGCCAGCACCACATCAAAAACCTGCAAGAAGCAGCTTATTTTTCATTTAATTACACCAAAATATGCACCATTATCTTCACTGATTTTTATTAAACTACTGATTTGAGCATTTAATCTGTAGACTAAGATATTTGACCAACCAGAGCTTAAACATTGTCTCTAAATAAACTGTGATTATTCAGCTTGTTTTTGCAGTGCAGGTCTCTCTGCTCAGGTTGTCACTATAATATGATGGTATATATGGTGTGTAACCAAGCGTTGTACACAGTAAATCTGCCAGTGTTAACACTATTAGAGTTAAATTAACACTGACATATTTACTGTTTAAGCACACTTGATTTGTTAATAACTCAGCTCTGTGTCAGAGAACATAGATAGTGTACAATATCAGTATTTCTGCTGAAAAGATGTGAATCACTGAATTTAGACCAATAACACGAGATGATGTTAGGAGCTGTAGCAGAATCTCGGTTGTGTATTTTGTTTTAACAACGTTCTAATAATATAGATTTATTTAGGACTTCCGTTTGTTAAATAAAACAACTAGTGCTTTATGAGATTTCTGTGAAAGGAATTATAATAAAAATAGTTTTTTAATAAAAAAAAAAAACACAACAGAAACAGCGAGTGTGAGGTTTTGTGCCTATACTGGTGTGTGATGCCCACGATGGGGAGTCGGATTCTGGAGGGTAGTCAGAATTTGGCACAACACCAGCGCTATTTTCTGAGCGGGTTCAATTTCAGATGCTGGAGATTTGCGTTTTAGCCAGCGCTCCATGTTTACATGCCACAAGTTCTTATCAGCGACTGTGTTGGTTCTGAAAGTTGACTGAGAGAAGGCAAAAGAGTGAGCGCGCAGAGTGCAGCATCCAGTACGGAAGTCGGTCCGCCCGACCACCCATCCGTCTCACAATCCAAACCGAGCTAATGTTTTGCTGAACGTTTTCACTGTAATTGTGTGCGGGAGTTTCCCCATTATTAAGGCTAAAAAAGCGGGAATTGAAGAAATACTGCGCAATTCCCACACTGAAATTCAGGCCCTGATTGCTACTGCAAGACTTGAGCACTCTAAATATATATATATATATATATATATTTTTTTTTTTACAATTCTGTTTATATTTGACATTAATCGCAATAATAAAATCCCACTTATCATGTGTTAACATTTTTAAGATTGATTTGAGACATTTTAATACCAATTAAAGCCTTATTTTTAGATTCATGAATTTAATGCCTTTTAAGACTTAAGGATCTGCAGGAACCCTGCACTGAAGATTTAAGTTCCTCTCACAAATATCTAAATATAATTTGCTTCAAATAATATATATTTGAAAAGTAAACGCTTTAAGGTTTCCAGGTTATGTTTAGTTTTGTTTCTATGATAAAATCTCGGTTATTTAAGTGTTTTTACAGAATTTAGTTAATATGCCTTCTGTGGAAGTTCCAACTCCAAAGGGTTTTAAACTTTTAAAAGGGTTTTAAAGACTAGTGATAGACTAGGCTCATCATAATACTAGAAGTTTGACTTTGATACTGATAAGTGTAGTATCACAATGCTCAGTGCTAATTCAGTACTGTGTCTATAATAAAAAAAAAAACCCACTAATGCCAAACGTTTATTTGATCATTTTAGACTTTAAACAGCTTTTTTTCAAGATGTAATCTCGAGTTTGGGCCGGTTGGATGGGAAAAAGAAATGTTGACACTTATCTGTCGCTTATCTAATCTTATTCTTGCATTCATTCTCCATTCATCTGACAGCACAGCCCCTACATCACAGTAGATTAGATGGGTTGTACTATCTGATGTGAGGGAATTCTCCCCTCCTAAATGTTTAAGTTGGTTGGGTCCACAAATCGTCTTTTCTGGACCGGTGAAATTAAATAAAGCAGAACAGTGGGAAGCGTCAGTCAGCGGTGATGGAGGGCAGGAAGAAGCCAGGTGGAGCCGAAAAGGCCAGAATAAAATAAGGACAGGCGTTAGAAGAAGATTCTGCTAAATGTGTGAAATGAACAGATCTGTTCTGCAGGACAGATCACATCTGCACTCAGTAAACAGAGATATGTAAATAATGTTGTACTGTCAGTGTAAGACTACTGCACAATGTATGCAATGTTAACTTAGTGTAGTTTGTTTTGTAGAGCCTAATACACACCATAATCACAAATATCCTGGTTCAAGCTTGCCTAATTTAAATGTACTGTAAGAGCTAGCTGCAGTTTCATTTATTCAAATTCCTCCTTAATGGAAAAAGTGGGCCCGAGTTTGGGCACGAAACTCCCAGGCTGAAAAAGGGGCCCACTCCGGCCCTGGAACTGATCGTCAAAATTGAGTGCTTGAAATTTTTTTTTTTTTAAATGCAATTTTCTGCCTGATGACAAGCAGGATGAGCAGGAATCGAACTTCCTCAGATCATAGTGTTGGCACCTTAGTCTGAGCCAATCGGGTATTGAAACATTTTAAACACCATCTCAGAATGCACTGGTCCTGGTCAAGTGATTTGACGTCAGTTCAAAACACAACTAACACATATAATCATAATTCACAAAACAAGCTATTGAAAGAAAAGCTTACCTTGATGTTGTTTGAGTCTGTGAGAAACATGGTGAGGCGGTCAATGCCAATGCCCCAGCCTGCAGTAGGTGGAAGGCCATATTCTAACGCAGTGCAGAACGTCTCATCTACAAACATAGCCTCATCATCACCTTCTGCTTTTGCCTGTTAAATGAAAGAGAGCAAGTTGTACATAAGGTAATTTATACAGCAAGTGATCAAAAGCATTTTATGTCTTGTTGGGTATTTGACAATCTGAAATATTTCACCTTAGCCTGCTGCTCAAAGAGCTCTCGTTGCTTGATCGGGTCATTCAACTCAGTATAAGCATTACAGATCTCTTTCTTCATGACAAAGAGTTCAAAGCGTTCAGTTAGCCCTTTCTGTGATCTGTGCCTAAGTAGAACGGTGGGTAACAGGAACGAAAAATCTAATTAGCAATCCATAGCTTCTGAAACAATTTCAAACAATAGAAAGAAACAGCAAAAGGACTCCGACAGTTTAGAACAGAACAAGCACTCACCATTTTGCCAAGGGGCTCATTATCTGAGGATGGTCACAAATGAATGTTGGGTTGATGCATGTCACCTCCAGAAAGTCTCCCACCAACTGGAATACAGCAGTTTACCAAAAATTAACATTTATAAATGTACTCCTAGGTCTGATTCAGTGTGAAAGCTATAGAGGTTGAAGCATTTGTGAAGAGCTATAACATATATACTCATTTCTGGTAACTAAAGTCTGCCTGGAAAATTAGGACATGTTGTAGAAAAATACTTTCTGCTGATAACTTGTCAATTATAAATGTTACATAGTTGTGGACCAAGTGACGTACCTTATCTAGCAGACGAGCAGTTGTTCTGGGAGGTGTACATTCCACTCCTTTTTGGACACAAAGATCATCGAAGAATTTGCGAGTTTCTGCACAAAAAATACAGCAAATATAGTTTTCAGTCTTTAAAACTACCTTGTGTCAATCAAACTTATTTTGGTACTTAATGTGATTTTAGTGAATTCATTTAACACATATTCTCAAATTTACTCAAATGCAGATCAGCCAAGACATGTTTGGAGCTCAAAATCTGCTTTTTAGGCTTAAAACCGAAGCTGTGAGAATGACATTGCTAAGTGACAACAGAACTCAATAATCAACTAAAAAGTGTGAACCTACTCAAAACAGCATCCACAAACGTTTTCAATAAAGTTTCACAGATTAGCCGATGTGTGTTAGGACAAAATATGACTTACTGTGAGCTTTAAATATGAAAACAACATTGAGTGTATTGATGCACCCAAGTGCTCACTTAAAATTAGTTTTAGTGATGGGCAAAATGAATGTAGCGTGTGACCATTCTAGATTAACTTCTAGATTAACCATTTCCTGAAAGACATTCACTAAAGTCTTGATAAAGTAAAACTTCTTCCACTGGAACATTCTTTTCTTATCCGAGGCATTTTTAGTATAGTAGATATGTGCTTCAGTTTTACCATTAGAGTCATAGGTGTCAGGGGGTGGAAACTTCACTCCCATCTCCTTTTCCAGGTCATGGGTCATGCTAATTTTTCTAAAAGGTGGAGTAAAGTCAATTTCATAAGCCTGTCCCTCTGGCCCGTCAGGGTGATACGTCACCTTGTAGCCCCCTGTGATATGTTTCACCATTCCTGAGAGAAGACAGACAGTTAATTAAGTATAAATCATTCACTTTACTTAATTTTGAACTTGGCACACATCATCTACTGTTCACATGTATTAGTTTTAACCTCCTCAGTCCCGAGACAGGACACTTTAAAAACAAATGATATTTTGTAATGAAATATGTTTATTGCAGCCATTTAAATGGCATAATACAAAAAAAGTGCATGGAGACTGTAAGATATTCAGTGTCCAGTATACTGGATGTTTAGAATTTAGGGCATGAAATCTGAAAGACTTTGAAGAATGAACTCATTTGTTAGCACCAATACAAGATAAAAATGAAATGTATTTTCTGAGTTAACTGTTAGTGGACATATGTAATACATTTCTTACAGTAAAATTACACACTGAAATGAACAAATAAACATTTTGCAGTACATATCTACTATTTTAAAACAATGGAATTATAAGTGCTTCTTTATGCATGAATATTCTCAAGTCAAAATCTTCAGCATGTTTGTGTCACTTTATTTCATTTATTTTAAATTTAAGTATGCACTAAATACATTTAATTCACATAAAAAAACACAGTTACTAAATAATTACTTTATCCTCACTACTCTCTACACGATAGTCACTATTATCTAATAATTCAAGCACGTCTTGTACTGTCAGCCCTAAACAGACATGAGAAGGTGAGCATAGCATTGAAAAATGTCAAAAATAATAGAGGAATACCAACGGTTTTAAGACGTGTGTATTTGTGATACATAGCATGCTTAACGCAGCATTCGGTAGTCTAACTCCAAATGTCCAGATGGCTGGACATAAATGTTTCGCGCAAAATTTAAGACTTTGCAAATAACAAAAAAGTAAAAATGTTTTGCTCGGTCACGGAGGCGAGGAGCATCTTTCTCTGCAAGTACCATTTCACGGAGTTTTTTTTCCATTGTCCAACCAATAGAAAGCCAGAGTTGGGAATGAACATAAAAGTGGGTGGGACAATGTAAAACTGTTGTTAAGTTAAAAAAAACAGAAAAATAATGTCCAGCATACCGGACGTTTGGAACAAGGAGGTTAAGATTATAATGACTGGAATTTAACAGCCACCATATTTAGACAAAAAAAAAAACTTTCATTTTCAATGCTATTCCATTGGTCAATTGCTCATTAAAAGTGGTTTGTATGTCAAGTTATGAGTACATAAAAAGTAAAACCATGATATAAATGACCATACTGCCCCACTACTATTTATATATAAAGCTACACTTTTGTAATGACAGACATGGAGGAGCTACTAAAATGTTACTCAAAAATGCAAATGAAAGAGAGCAAAGTTACTGAAGGTCATATGATTCCAAGCTAAAATATTTCCATGTTTTTCCTCACAGAACATTTGTGTTTTATAATGACAAATGACATATTATGAAGATGAATTTTAAGAGCGTTTGAGGGTGTGAGATGACAAACCTGAAAGAAGCTTCTCCGTGATTTCCATCAGGTCATTATAATCAGCATAGGCCATATAAAACTCACATGTGGTGAATTCTGGGTTATGGGTGAGGTCAATGCCCTCATTTCGAAACTGCCGGCCAATTTCATACACACGGTCAATACCTCCAACCACCAACATCTAAAAGAAAACATCCATCATAAGAATACTTTGAACATTAACATTGTCCAGTAGTTAGTAAAGAGGATAGCACACATCTGGGGTAAAAGTACCTTATGGTAAAGCTCGGGGGCGATTCTCATGTAGAGGTTCATATCCAGTTCATTGTGGTAGGTGACAAAAGGTTTAGCCACAGCTCCTCCAGGAATCACGTTCATCATTGGTGTCTCAATCTACAGTAGATAAATAAACAACAGTGATGTCAACAGCAGTGCACTGCACCGCAATCGAGTCTCATCTACTATTAAGTGAATGAAGGTCAGGTAAGGTCAATTATTTTTCAGTCTTTCTATTAATATTATTACTACTCAGGAAGCCTGCCTGGCTTGGACAAAGGCAGAAAATAGGATGTAGAATAGAATGTAACTAGTAGGCAAAATGTTTGTTTTCCAACATTCCTTTTAATGTAAAAAGGTCATGAGGACCTTTTTTAATTATTTTGAGTAGCCTATATTGAAATTTAAACATGCACTAAATTCAGATCCATTGCAGAACTGAGCTGGCTAGTTTTCATTGAGAATTTATTCTGCAAAGGAATATTAGTTTTGGGTGGTTTTACTGAAATATTTTATTTTACTTCATAATAAAGGATAAAAAGAACTGAAACTAAAGCATGAACCTTGCTGGAGTACAACCAGCCACACATCACCCTTCTGCATTTACAGACATAAGCAATCAACTTCCTATTGGTTTCTTCATAAGCTACCAAATCAAGTGCAGATCTGACAGTCCAAACAGTATTTGGTGTTAATTTAAAAATAATAATAATAATAATTAAATAAATAATAATATAATGGAACCTCGGTTATTGTACAATTTGGTTATCCTCGACTTTTTTCAGAAACATTTTGTACCAGTTACCCCAAGAACAGATGTACAAAAACAAAGATTGCGGCTAGACCAGACTAGCACACACTAAAACAGAGTGTAAACCTGTAAGAGTTAAATGTTAATTCATTCATTTCATTACTTCATTTACTTTTGTATTCATTTATCACCATTTTCTGTATGTAAAACTATAGTTATTATATATAAAATCTATTTTGTTAATATTTTGGAGTGTCTGGAACAGATTATTTGGATTTACATTATGTCTTATGGGAAATATTGCTTCAGTTATCATTAAGTTTGGTTATTATCAGACACTTTAGAATGGATTAATGATAAAAACCAAGGTTCCACTGTATAACAAAATATTCCGTTTTTATACATTTCTATAGAAATATGTGAAAAAACTAGTGCATCTCCATAAATTTGAATATCAGGGTAAAAGTTCATTTCTGTTCCTAATTTAATTTAGAAAGTGTAAACTGTTATAATTACACAGTGACTTCAAGGCTTTTTTGTTTTAAATGCCGATACTGTTTGAATAGTAATTTACTCAATCAAAATTAAATATTCAAATAACTTGGTATTATGGATTTCTGATTTCCATGAGCTACTAGCCAAACTGATCAACATCACTTTATGTCTAATAAATATGAAATATGACTGCCTATCCTGAATTAAATTATGATTTTTTTTTTACACTATTTTTTATGTGGTACTAAAATTACTTGGTCCAGTGTGCACAACAAGTCAATCAACTAATTTATAAATATATAACAACCATAAATTAACTCTGATAATCACACATGTACAACACTGGTAACTGGGATTGGTCAATCACCTGTCTTGAAAAATTATCTACAAGAAACACTGGTTCACCATTATATTTTGTTCTTGGACTATAGACTCACCTCAAGGAAGCCAAGCTTGTCCAAGAAACTTCGCAGGTAAGTAATGATCTTAGCACGAGTCACAAACTTCTGCCTCACAAAATCGTTGAGAATCAAGTCCAAATATCGCTGGCGATACCGTGTTTCCTGACACAAAGATCCACCTAGTTTACTTCAAACAGCCTGCAATTATATTCACTAATACATTTCACACACCTGGAATAATAACAGAAGGTACTTTCCAAACAGAGCTTGCAAAAATTGCAGAAAGCAGTCTAGTTACACTTTAACAATATCCTAACATGGTGTTAGCTGAGGATTTCCAGGGAGCTGGAACTGACCTTATCTTTCAAGCCATAGTGGAGATGAGGAAGCATGTGCAGACAAGGGGACAGCAGGGTCATCTCAATGGGGATGATGCTCAGCTCCCCTTTCTTTGTCTTTCCAGGGTTACCACGGACACCAATGATGTCACCACGGCGCAATTTATTGTTGATGTGAATAAAATCATCTTCTGATTTGTAAAATCTGAAACAAACGGGAAGAAACAGCACAGTGGATGACCACCCCACCAAATCTCCAACTAATCCCAAAAGTACTGGATGGAGCAGAGAACACAGCTCAATGCTGGGGGGGCTTTATACTCATCTAGTCTTTATACTCATCTAGTTAGATATGGTGCCAATAGTTTAGTTTTTATCTGCCCCAGAGAATCTTATTCTATTGATGGTGCTTCTCTTCAGGGACTAGACAAGCTGTGTGTGGGCATTTGTACATCTGTGGCAGCAAAGGACTACAACTTAAGAGTAATTGAATGCATTTATTAGAAGGGGTGTCCACAAACATTTGGCCACATAGTTTAAGTAAAAGACACAAAATATTACACAAGAGAAGACTAAACACACATTGTGTACAATTGCCTAAGAATAGCACACGTCATTGCTGTTGCATGAAATCCTTGCACTATAAATAGTAACTTTAGAGGAGAAGGTATAAACTGTATACTTATACATTACATTGTTTTTATGGCTATTTCAGCCATTTCTGTTATGTCAACAGGACATGAAAAAAAATGCAACTCATGGTTTCTAATAGTATGAAAAAATAAAAAGGTATGTAAATAATATATTTGTAAAACAACAATTATTTGTTAATTTTGTATGTGTGTAATGTATAAAGTCAGACCTGGAACTTGCCATGACCTGTAACTTAACGCTCTCTCCTCGCAAGTCATAGAAGAGCAATTTGGCACCTGAGGCTCTCTTGGCATGGACTCGACCTGATAAACAAAAAGAGTTAATAAAATTGAAAAAAGTTCACAATGCAAAAAATATCAAAACTAAATTAGCTTAAATATAAGAGCACATACCCGAGACACTAAGCACAACATCTGTTAACTGGTCCCCTGGCTGAAGGTGGCTATACTTTTCAATGAAATCAGTAAGCGAAAGGTCCACATGGAACTTGTGAGGGTAGGGGTCTTCCGCAGTTCCTTTCAGAGCCTGAATGGCTTGTGTGCGGATCTTGAAGTATTGCTGTTAATAATATACATGTATTAGAATACAAAACACTGCACATGGGCCACAAGTTTAGAAACAGCAGCATTACGACTAGATCACTGCCTACATCAAAACTTTGACCTGCACAAGACCTGAGCAGTGACACAGCAACAAACTTACATTGGGATCCAGAGACTCCTCATCAGCCCCAAACGCATTCTCTGAAGACTCACTGGTCTCCTTGTTCTGCTGCGGCTGATCTTTAACTTTCGCTTCCTTATCAGCAGCCTTTTTCTCTGCTTTCATGCGCCTCTTCAGCTCACTGAAACCACAAGAGAACGTGACTGCATGTTTTGTGACTGCAAAGAAACAGTGGCTGTTTGACATGAACTCTTGATGTAAAGCATAGATTACTGTGGTGACAAAAGGTTGGTTGTTTTTCTTGCATTAGATGTAAACACCACCAACCTTTTGTCACCTCTCCAGCGACATCCTTGAATTAGACATGGCACAGTTTGCTGACAGCAGGGATCAAACGTCTGAGCTCGCAACCCAATGGCATGGCACACCTGCCACCTGGCTGCTCTGACAAGAGTCAACATGCTGAACGAGTCCTATTTAATGAACCAAGAAAAGGCAAGTCACATTTATGCCACAATTTGGGTCAATCACTGTTTTAACGACCAAGAAAGTTTCTAATACAAAAGGACCACTTCAGCTGCAGCTCTGGAACACTAATGCAAGCAGATCCTCTACTCTTGATACGATACTTATCATTAAGATACGGTACACAACAGCTGAGCTAAACCTGCTTGTAGAATTGCTTATTTTGCTTCTGTGCAGGGAATCGTTTTTTTCTGGTTTGTTAATGGAAATCATTTTAAAGTTTTAGTCAACCTCTGCCATTACCCCAACAGAAAGCAAAAGTATAGCCTAACTCGTGGGAGTGTATCTATGCTGCCAGGATCATATGTTCCCCAGTTCAATATTTTGTTAACACACTTTCTAGGGAACTTTTTCATGCTCTCATTATGTTTTATATAGAGCTAGGGCACACAGGACCATGGAAGAGCACAGGACCATGGATATATGTACACAGTCTTTCCCTTGGAACACAGACATCACCTGACTGTTACATGGTCGAGTTTACCCAATTATAAAGATCACTTTTAGTTAAGAATCTGACAAAATATTTACTTTTCAGCCTAAACAAAGAGCTGGTATTGGTAGAGGGTTTTCCATCCAACAAAATTATTGCATATTTTTGAAAATGCTCAAGAAAAAGGAATGGAAAAAGACAAATAAACAAAAAAAAATAATTAAAAATTAATAAATAAATAAAACCCACACCCAAATACGACAAAAAGAGTTTTATGGTATGACGAGGTAGAAAACAGAATTTTACTAAAGCAGAAAAGCAGAAATGCAGAAGCTGATGGAAAATTGGTTTTCAAATAAATGACGCATTTCAAGCTGCAACGATAGCTTGTTTGAAAGTCAAACAGCATAGCAACACAAAAGATTGCAAATGACTGCAGATTTCAATCAAAAGATCTCAATTTTCCTTGTTGTGATGCCGGTCCTTCATGAATGGTAGCTACATCATTTAAAGTTCCTTCACATAACTGCAAAACAAGTTAATTTGCATTTTTTTCCCTACTGAATTTTCATCAATGTGCATAACATTTGAATGTGAAGTCAGCCAGTGGCTTTTGGGGCTGATGTGGTCTAAAGGCTAGACAAGTGGGCTTGAGTCCAAAGGGCTGCTGATAAGATTCCCTGAACAATTCATAGTATAATAAAAATGCCCCACCGCCAATGTGGTAAGCAAGCTGCAACTCTGACATCAGTAGCCTGAAGTGCTGAGAGTCAATCTTTTTATGACTAGTGTTTTACATACTAGTGCATTTCAAAACAATTAGAATATGGTGAAAAGGGTCATTTGTGTTCATAATTTATTTCAAAATGCTAAATTGTCACATTCTATATTCCTTAGGTATAAAGTTACACACTTCCTTTTGTTTTAATAGCAATTTATTCAATCTCCAAATTAAATATTCTAATAATTTGAGATTCTGGATTTCTGATTGGCTGGAAATGTCACTTTAAAGAACATGAAATTAGTTTAAATTATGAACAATAAACTTTTTTATGATTAAAAAAACGTTTTGAGAAGCACTAGTACAGTGTCTCGTCCATCAAAAGATCGGTGAGTATTTAGACAGGAGCTGCTACTGACACAAAAAAGGCTAGATATCACTGCTGATATAAAATAGGTAGTGTGGTCATAACGCTCAGGGAGGGAGTGTTTTCTTATTAACCTTCAGCAGAGGTGGGTAGAACAGCCAAAACCTGAATTCTCTTAACAACCACGTGTGTGTACTAGTTAGGTAATTTTTGTATTTCATTCTTGGTTATAAGCTCCCTGATCTGCTTGCCTTTGTTTCCCCTCACTATTGGTATTTGAGGGGGGCTTAAAGTGCCCTTGAGCACTCAACCTGTAACAGCTCACCGGGCGTCGCCCACCGCTGCAAGAAGTCTCTGTGTGTAATTTTCCATAAGGAGAGCTTAACAGTTCGACGAAACACTACAATCGTTATCCAGACATATTACAGCTGATTTTCATTTCAGAACAGCCAGAAAATACTTCTGTGTAAGTCTCTGTTCCTCTTCATACTGCACAGAGGAATAAATGTCCTCAGACACAGGCGAGCTCAACAGTGATGCTAACGCTGTAACGAGCTTAATATTTACATGTTCCTCGTGGTGGAGCAGCCGAAAGCACATGCAGCCACATAGAACAGCTGGACAGTAAGCTAGGCTAAGCTAATCAACCACGTTGCATCAGACAAGTCCCCTCGGTTATACCGAAAGTCACTTTCTTGAGGCAAACATGCATCACTTCTCTACCACATCTTACTGTAAATGTCTGAGCTGCACTGTGAATGTCATTTAAGTGCTAAAGTAAAAATGTGTACAGTTCGCCTACTTTTTACTCAGTTTCTCTCCATCAATAACGCCGTCTGCCATCTTCTCTCTGCGCTCCAGCCAAACACCGTCGCACGAAGCCGGGTCACAACCGGAACTGCGCTGTCAAAATAAAAGTCACTTCTACAGAAACGTCAAAACACTTGAACACTGACTAGACAAGGTACACATATATACAGTACCTTGTATCTAGTCACTGCCCCTTTTTCAGCCCAAACCCGGCCCACGTTTTCCATAAAGGAGGAATTTGAATAAACGAAACTGAAACTAGTACTTACAATACCTTTTTATTAGGTATAAGTTGGTTATACATCTGTTCTGTGTGTGTTAATTTTTTTTGTTATCTTCTCTACCTGTCGCTTTTGTAGTCCTGGCCTCTCCATGCCTACTCGGTTCACCAGCAGGATCAGACCCTACCCAACTACCCTGAAACAAATGATACCATTATGCTATCTTTCTGAATGTCTGAAACATTTAAAATATGTCACATCTGTTCTCTATGTTATATTTTACATTACAAATAACTATCTTAGTTTAGTACATAACTGTTAGACTTCCTGTCTCTTCAGTAGTCATTACATTAAGTTAGGCTATTTAATAGATTACACTTCTAAAACATCTTTATTATAAGCTTGAGATAAGGTGTGTGTGATTAATGGTGTGTATTAGGCTCTACAAAACAAACTACACTAAGTTAACATTGCATACATTGTGCAGTAGTCTTACACTGACAGTACAACATTATTTACATATCTCTGTTTACTGACTGCAGATGTGATCTGTCCTGCAGAACAGATCTGTTCATTTCACACATTTAGCAGAATCTTCTTCTAACGCCTGTCCTTATTTTATTCATGCCTTTTCGGCTCCACCTGGCTTCTTCCTGCCCTCCATCATCACCAACTGACGCTTCCCGCCAGGGTTGCCAGGTCCAACAAAAATATCCAGCCAAAAGTCTAAAACCCGCCCTTCAGAAACTTAAACTAGCCAAAAATATGTCTGTCACAAGTTTGACGCAAATGGCAAAACTATGAGTGTGCGACTTAGTATTTTGTTTATAAGGGATTTATTATCAGTCCATCAAACCTTTTTGTTTTTCCCAGTACTTGCACTACCGCCTCCTGTATTTCCCCATTTACCTGGCATATTAGCTAGTGATTGTTTTCTCTTTACCTTCTCTCTCTCTCTCTCTCTCTCTCTCCTTTTCATGCTATCTTTCCTTATATTATCCTTATATTGTTATGTTCTCTTCGTTGTTATTGTTGTATTCAAACTTCCTTGGTGTCGACTTATACGTGTTTGCCCGCTGTGTTGAAGTAATATCCTAGGCAACCTCCCACTTTTTGTTGTTTTTTTTGGCGGCCGCGGTAATTTTTAAAAGTAGCCCAAAAAACGCACCCCGCCCCCTTTGAATTTTCACCCGCAACTGGATTTTCAAACAAGCCCAATTTGGCTTGAAAACCGCGAACCTGGCAACTCTGCTTCCCGCTGTTCTGCTGCTTTATTTAATTTCACCGGTCCAGAAAAGACGATTTGTGGGCCCAACCAACTTAAACATTTAGGAGGGGAGAATTCCCTCACATCAGATAGTACAACCCATCTAATCTACTGTGATGTAGGGGCTGCGCTGTCAGATGAATGGAGAATGAATGCAAGAATAAGATTAGATAAGTGACAGATAAGTGTCAACATTTCTTTTTCCCATCCAAC
>BRDA01039860.1:5000-13394 GCA_036984385.1 Crenuchus spilurus
TCATAATCACATTCATCACCATGTTCACCATCACATTAATCACCCTGATAATCATCACACTCATCACCACACTCACTATCACATTTATCTTGTCCATCATCACATTAATCACATTCATCACCCTGTTAATCACCACATTCTTCAGCACATTCATCACATTCAACATCCTGTTCATAATCACACTCAATATCACATTCATCACCATGTTCACCATCACATTCATCACCCTGATTATCATCACACACACCACCACATTCACTATCACATTCATCACCACATCAATCTTGTCCATCATCACATTAATCACATTATTCACACTGTTAATCACCATATTCATCAGCTCGTTCATCACATTCAGTATCTTGTTCATAATCACATTCACCATCACATTCATCACCATGTTCACCATCACATTTATCATCTTGTTAGTATCACACACATTGCCACATTCATCATGTCCGTCATCACAATAATCACATTCATCACCCTGTTAATCACCACATTCATCAGCACATTCATCACATTCAACATCCTGTTCATAATCACATTCATCACCATGTTCATCATCATATTCATCATTACATTGACTTTGTTCATTATCACATCCATCATCACATACATCCCCATCACATTGTTAATATCACACATCGCCACATTCACTATCACATTCATCATCACATTCATCAAGTCCATCATCACATTAATCACATTCATCACAGTGATAATCATCACACATCACCACATTCACTATCACATTCACTATCACATTCACCACCCTGTTAATTATCACTCACATAACCATATTCACTATCACATTCATCAAGTCAATCATCACATTCATCACATTCATCACCCTGTTAATCACCACATTCATCACATTCAACATCCTGTTCATAATCACATTCAACATCACATTCATCACCATGTTCATCATCCCATTCATCATTACATTGGCTTTGTTCATTATCACATCCATCATCATATTTATCATCACATTTATCACATTCGTCCACACATCCATGATCATGTTCACCATCACGTTCATCATCACATTCACAAATATGTTCATCACATTTATCCTCACATGCATCATATTTGTCAACATGTATATCATCACATTCACAATCACATTCATCACATTTACAATAACGTTAACCAGCACTGTTATCATCACATTTACCACCACATTCATCACATGAATGACTTCCATTAAAAGTTAAGAATGTTGGGTGAAGTTATTTTGAAGATCTGAGGTTGTTTAGACTGATGATGGACTACTCGACTGAACTTACAGCCACCATTGACCTTCAATGTCTGATCAACAAGATTCAGAAGCAGAAGATGCAGAAGGCTGGTGAGTGCGTGCTTGTCAGTCAGTGTCTCACACACACATACAAATACACACTGCACTGTCACTGACTGACCCCCCACACACACACACACACACACACTGTCAATGTATTCCCCCAGTCTCCATCACCTGTCCCTGAAACACTGCAGTAACATTAACTCCGCCCCAGCCGTCAATCTTCATCTCCTCTTCTGTTGCTCTATTGATTTCTCCTCCCACCTCCAGCCCCAGCATTCTCTTCTTCCTCTGTGTTATCAGTAAACGAGTGGAGGATTTCTCCTGGACAAGGTCGAAGTCTCGGCCGGCCTCTCCGCTGCTTAACCTGCACAAATGTAGATGTAATCTGATTGAGAGGAGGGTAATGGAATCCATGAGCACTGGACTTGATCTCGTTAAGAAGGGCAGAGTCTGGACAGACTCCAGCAGGAGATGGAAAATCAAAGGGATTTGTGGTAGAGAAGTGGTGGGGACTTTTCTAATATCACTCCATCTTCTCTTTTCTTTCTCTGTTCTGCAGGTGAAGAATAGTTGCTCATTTTTTTCTTCTCCTCCCTCCTTCATTCTCCTCTTATCACCCACCTATCACCCAGCTAACTCACACAGCTAACAAAACAAACACAACTCAAGCAGCTAACATAACTAACACAGCTCACAGCTAATACAGCTCACATAGATAACACAGCTAACACAATAAAGACAGCTCAAACAGCTAACACAACTAGCAGAGCTCACATAGATAACACAGCTAACACAACTAATGCAGCTCACACAACTATAATAACCAACACAGCTCACATAGCTAACTCACATAGCTAACACAGCTCACATAGACAACACAACTAACACAACTCACATAGATAACACATTTAACACAGCTAACTCACACAGCTAACACAATTAGCACAGCTCACACTGCTAACACAACCAACATAGCTAACACAACAGAGCTCAAATAGATAATACAGCCAACAGGTCACATCAACAACACAGCTAATACATATAACATCTTGCATAGTATGGCTAAAAACATTTTTTTTATATAATATTTCTTTTTGTTTTATTGGAGTCCTGTGATTTTCTCTGAGTGCATGAGCTCCTCAGTGATGGTGTATAAGCGGTAGTTCGAAAGGTGGTGGCCGCATCACCTCTCGTTCACTTAGATCACAGGGTGCTGGCTTCTTGATAGTTCCCAGAATTCAGAAGTCGTCAGCAGGGGGAAGAGCCTTCTCTTATATGGCCCCTCATCTTTGGTATAACCTACCAGACAATGTTCGAGACTCAGTCACAGTCTCAACCTTTAAGACTAGGCTGAAAACATATCTGTTTAGTTTAGCTTTTAGAAACAGCTGAAAGTTCTTGTCAGTGGTTGTGGATGAGGCGAACACAGATTAGTTGGGGAAATGCACTGTAGAGGAGCTGTTTCGGTGGTTGGTGTTGTAGCACGTGAAGATCACATGGAACTGGTGGCACTGAGCATGCATTAACTGTGCCAGTGGGGCTCGGTACAGCCTTAGTCACCAAGGAGGCCAATGTGGATCTTTACGTTTGTTAAGGGTAAGGAAGGTCTGTAAAGCTAGCTCGGAGGGGGTGGGTCTGGTACGCCAGACTTCACTGTTGAGGTGTTGTTGGCTTAATTCAGTGAAACACTGATGAGGGAAGGTGCCTACCTGATGACCCCTGTGTGAGCTAGGAATGCAGTGTGTGGTTTGGGTACTCATGTGATGGGCTCAATAAGTAACCGTAGATGTTAAGGTTAGCTGGTTGCTGATTGGCTCATAAACGGCCACAGAAACCATAGGGTGTAGCTGTAGGATTGAAACAATAGGATTGTGTGTCTGCTGGTAGTAAGAGAGAGGAGTGGGTCCTAGGTGAAGCTCTAATGGTTTGGCATAAGATATTTTACATCTTATCTTGTGTATGATTCTAATAATAATTGGTAATTAATATTTTACCTTATAGAAAGGTTGTAGGTCCAGGGGTGCACTGACGTAGGGATTTAAAGTGAACTGAGATGCTGGGGCTGTCATACCGCTGCTCACGTGATCACTCAGGTTTGTTGACGGTGAGCAGAGGGATGCCAGTGTCTCGGGGAGCTCCCATGCCTGTTTACCTTCTGGCTCTCTCCTTTTAGGTAGGCTGTTCTAGATAGTTCTGCCGGGGTCAATAGCCACACTCTGATATGTCTCATAATCCTTGTGCTCTATAAATCCAAACAGAACTAATTCCATTTTTGTCTTTTCAGAGTGAGTGATTGCCCATCGGTCCGGATAAAGGCTGATGGAAGACTGATTACTATTCTCTGCATGATGCTTCCCTGGATCAGCTGCCCACCAACAACCAACTACTGTGGCCTGACATTGCAAAAGTGATGGGGAGAGTCCTAATGGATGGAATGGGCTAACTGGTTACTACTACACTGGGAAGGGGATAAAATTGGCAAACCTGACACACCTGTCATAGCTGACCAAACTTCACACCGGCCACACGTTCACACCTGACATTGCTGACACACGTTCACATCTGACAGAGCTGACACACCTTCACACGTGATACAGCTGACACACCTACCACAGCTCTCACTATATAATCATGTAAAAATATTTACACGTTATGCTGAAACATTATAAAAGTTTTTCGTTATTTACAGGTTATGTTATATTTGCAGATAATTATAGTATTTGTACTACTTTATACACACTGAACATTGCTGTGATCTACCATACAACCATCACTGACCATCACTTTCACAACACACACATACACTCCTGAGGTCTTGCCTGTGTTATTTTTGATAACATTCTTCAGAAACTTTAATGATTAATGATAAACAACCGAGTCAAGGTTGAGAGACAGACAGAGAGAGAGGTCAGTGGTGTGTGTGTGTGGGTGGGGGGGGGTAAATAACTTCTTTAGCCCCTCCCCCCTGTGTGCAGTAATTACGGCCTCTCTGTCTGTAATAATTTCTGTTAGAAGCTCGGCGGAAAAGTCGGTAACTCACTACGGCGGGACAAGGTGAAGGCAAGGCCGCAGAGCCGCCGATCAATATTTCATTTACTCGCCCCGCTCAGACCTGTATCAAATTCTCCACAGAGAGAGAGAGAGAGAGAGAGAACAAAACGAGGTCCATGAAAACAGCGACACAAGGCCTCTAATTTCCTCTGGGTTTTGGGTGAAGGTAGGGCCGTGTGTGTGTGTGTGTGTGTGTGTGTGTGTGTGTGTGTGTGTGTGTGCTCATGGTCATTCATTATGGTCCACTGTCAAAGTGGAAAAAAAACAAAAGCCCATTAGACCCCCATCCACAAACACACATCAGTCATGGGTTCTGTACTCAGGCCTTTAGCACCTTCAGAGCTGATGTTGCGGTGGAGAGCAGGTCAGCATCAGTGCTGTAAATACAGGGATAACTATCATTAAAATGTCTGCAGTTTTATGATATTACATTTTTACCAAATCTGAGGTTTGAGCTCCTGTGGAAGAATCTGATTTTTAGGAAACATGATTGAAAAAGAAATTTGTGAATGTAAACTAATTCTACAAAAAGAAATATTGTACAAAGAATTTTCTTCCTTGAATCTTCACATAATTATCATACAACCCAAAGACAATATGTGACACCGCCAGGGAAAACCAGGCCAAAGTCACTGGGCAACTTATTGAGATATTGTGTCAATATCGTGTCACTCACATTAGCGACAAAACTTAGCCACTCAGTATTATTGCTGTAAACGAAAGATAACAGTCTCAGATATCTATTGTATTACATATTTTGATCAAAAACAAAACTTAAATTCACAAAAAAGTTGTTTTGAAAGAAACAAATTTTGAAAAAAAAAAAGACTTTGACCTGGTTTTCCCTGGCAGGGTTACATATGTAAGCTGCACATTAAAAACATAGTGTTTCTTATATTACCATTGACTTTTACTTGATTACAGTCAGTATGAACACAAAATATTTCATCTTTCATCTGCTCAACTTCATTTGTTAATGAAAATCCATTCCCGCATTTCAGACCTGCAACATGTTCTAAACAATACTGGGATGGGGGAACTTTAGAACTAGTAATGAGGTAATAAACAATTTTTAAAAAGGTTATATCAGCAAGTGACTGGACTCATGATTTGGTACAAAAGCAGTATCCACAAAAGCCTGAGTCTATGAGCTAACATGGGCAAAGCATCTCCAGTTTGTCAACAAATGTATGAGAAAATTACTGAAATGTTTATAAACAATCTTCCTCAAACAAAGACTGAACTTCTCTGAGCTCAGAGATATCTGGGATGGACCATCATCATTGTATTCCACATCTTTTTTTTAGAAGAAATGGATGCCGTGTGATCCAGACCAAAGACTAGAAAGGACAATCCAGACTGTTATCAATAACAAGTCTGAAGGTCAAAGTCTGTCATGGTGTATGATTTTGTCTGTGCCAGGGTCTGTCATGGCATGAGATTGAGATCAACTTTGAGATTTACTTTCAGAAATGTAAATTCAATTTTAAGACATTTGCATGTCAATTATGTAATATTATAATGTGCAATTATATAATATGTGTAATATTTTGTACAAATGAATTTCTATTGTTTGTTTATTATTTTTCTGCACATTAAAACCTAAGAGCTGATATGATTGTTTAATTTTAGATGTGATCATGTGTTTCTGTTCAGTCTGAGTGAAGTTAAAGTTTCTGCTCTCTGGAACGTTCTTCTCTGTTATTTTATGTTATTCAGTTTATTCTGTAAATTATAGCTTTAAAAGGTTTCAAAAATTAGGTAGTGTTACTGCTGAGCAGAGTCGCTCACCTTTCAGTGAGACAGTGGAGAGAAATGAGCTGTTAGCAGTTAGCTGTGATTTAGCATAATTAACCTAAACACCGTAAGACCCCAACACTAACACAGCCATGTCCCTCCATCCTTCCTCCAACAAAATCTGTGTTTACATCACAAAAAGACAAACAATTATGGTGACCTCAGCTCACCTCTCCACTCACGAGACAATCTGAGATCATCTGACATTTCCAGTCCATTAAAGAGCCGACTACAATTACTCACAATCAAAAATGCCAGAACAATTACAGCCTATGCTCTCTTTTTCTGTATTTCTCTCTCCACTATCTTTTTCTTTCCCTTTCTCCTTCTCTCCTTATGTATCTCTCTTTCCCTCTCTCCACTATCTCTCTCTCTCTCTCTCTCTCTCTCTCTCGCTATCTATCTCTTTATGATCACTGGCAGAAGTAAAAGCAGCAGAGACACAGATCAGAAAACACCTTTATTAATTTAATGACTAATTCATGACTAATAAATGATAATAAATCACCACCATCCTCACCACCATCCTCACCTGTCTGATGTACATGGTGTTGAGAGTTTTCAGATGCAGGGCTGGAAGGTTAAGCTGTAGAAACACAATATGATGTACAAATACAAAACACTACTATCTAACACACACAGTGTGTTTTACAAACAATAAAAAATAATATAATATAAAAAATAAAATAATGTTGTAAATGCATATATGATCTGCCAATAAATACATAGCCATTTTCTAAGACATTGCACTTAACAAACAAATGTAACACATTTACATTTACATATACAAATAGAAGTAATGAAAGAAAGCATGGTTTCCTAACCTTCCTTGTGATTCATAAACACACAATTCATATTTGTGTGTCATATTTGTGCGAGTCAGGGTGTATTTGTGAGAAAATCTTGGCACAAGTTTGTGCCTGCTACAAGTGTGCCAAAAGTCACGTGACTCACAACTTCCGCACACAAAATAGGCTACTGTAATCCAGGATGCAGGCGCACACTACAAATGGCACATTACTGCTCAACTAAACAATGAAGTTACTTTATTTAATTAACAGTAGGCTAGTATAGATTGGTATTATTGGATGATGATTAATTGTTTGTAATATCTGATTCCTCCCCAGACACAAAGGACATTAGGAGATTCTTAACAAAGAAGTAAAAAGTAAGTCAGAATTTCACCACAGGACAGTTTTTTCTTATGGACAGTTAGTGCAGTTAGCTAGCTAGTTAATGTTAGCTATCACTTCACCCAAATTCAGTGATGACATCAAATCTATCATGCAGTTGTTTTTGACAGTTGAACCATATTGTAATGCCAAGAATGAGGTTCTGACTTATTTCATGTGTCAATAGAAAAAACAACAATGCTTAATCCATCTCCATTTCACTTAACATAGGAGCTTGATACTGAGAGAGAGTCAGAGAGTCAGAGGCAGGTCAGCATGTAGGGACAGTGGAGAGAGTGTTATTGCTAAGGTCAGAGGTGGGTAGTAACGAGTTACATTTACTCCGTTACATTTACTTGAGTAAGTTTTTGAAAAAAATATACTTTAGGAGTAGTTTTATATCACTATACTTTTTACTTTTACTCGAGTAGATTTGTAAAGAAGAAACTGTACTCTTACTCCGCTACATTAGGCTACAATGAGCTCGTTACTTTTCCTCTTATGTATTCTACGCGTCATTATTTTTATTCCCCTTGCGTTTTATTTTAACAGTGACTGACTTCCAAAGGTCTACCATGTGATTATGTTTCACCAATCAAATGTAGTCGTGCAGTCTCGTCACGTGACCATACTCAATCTCAGCAGCGGGATGGGTTAGCTTTACAATTTACAGTCATAGCAAACGGAAGAAAAATGTCAGAATCAGCGGTCGGCAGGGCAGACGAGGAGGAACACAATTGGCCTCATATTGAAAGCATGTTTACTTTACAAAAAGCGCGAAACAGCAGCTACATTATGCAGGTATGGATCTACTCCACACATTTCCTCACACCAAGAAGCTGTCACTCAAAGTCAACACAGGTCTTATTGCATCTGCAGCCTGTCAGAGACTTTTCAGTCATGCAGGACTCCTGTTCTCTGCTAAACGATCACAGCTTCACTGCAAGAGCCTTGAGAACCAACTACTGTTGAAGCTTAATAGTGACATCACTGAGTGATTCTTTGGTGAAAGATTCTGATTGTTTTGTCTCACACACACACACACACACACAGTTTATGAGAGTT
>BRDA01039865.1:0-13127 GCA_036984385.1 Crenuchus spilurus
GGTCACATAAAATATTGAAGAGGTTTCTGAAATTTTTTATCTTGATCTCATTTTTTAAATCACATAACCTGTCATTTTAACAGGGGTGTGTAGACGTTTTATATCCACTGTGTATTTAAAACCAAAGGTTAACAGCAGCGAGCTAGTAAGAAATGGAGAAAGTTACCCACAGGCTATTAGACATGGTCTCTCCTCAACCTCTCTCAGGCCACTGACAATGCATTGGCTGTCCTGCTCATTTTGCAAATGTGGGCTGGCACAGGTCAGGATGTCCAGAGACTTGGAGAGCGAGCTAGATGCACAGCATCTATCTGGAAACAAAATATAAAGTCAACAAAAAGAAAGGTCACCAGAGAAAGAGAGATGAAGACAGAGGGGGAAGAAGAAAAAGAGGCCAGAACAAGTGAATTTCGAAAGTTGGAAAACACTGAAGGCTGAAGGATGAGTGGTGGATTTTGGGTGACCTGTATGACCTCATTGATTTCACAGTGATAAAGTCTTTCCACACATTGTTAGGCTATTATCAGAATCACTGGGTGGACTTTGAGTTCCTCCACATGAGTCATTATTCGTCAATCCTTCAAAACAAAGAGCACTCGCACTTTCTGCTCCAGTTTGAAAGGTTAACAGCTGTTTTTCATGTCAGCTTGGCTCCTATAGTGTGTGTGTGTCTCTGTGTGTGTGTACGTGAAGGCGAACGTGAAGTATAAAGTGTGTCTTTGTCAGTCATTTTCACTTAACATTTAATGGCCCTGTGCCAGTTATTTCTCCCCACCTTCATCTCTCCTGTGTCAAATCCAGAGGTGTCTAATTTAAACATAATGGCACATCTGAGTCACTCTGTAGGTCTGCCAGAGTGGCGGCTCTTTAGTGTGCCGTGGAGGCCGTCACACTGACATGCAGACCTGACAGCTCACATATAGAGCGCTCACACATGTCTTGGCCATAAGCCCAATCAAATAAAGCCTCCTTTGAAGAATCTCTCGTCAAGACATATCACACCTCACTCACTCACTAACCCAGCTCACATCTTCAAGTCTGCCATTACCACACACATCCCACATGTAAGTTATGGACTTCTCAGCATATGAAACCTCTCTGTTCAGCTCTTTATGACAGTGATGGAGACTGTGCGGCAGAGAAACTCAGTCACGCACCAGATGTGTTGAATTTGCCAGTGCTGTCAGTCTCAAACCCCATGGCATATTGTGCTGGAGTGCTGTGGTAGATTGTCTTCCTTTGTTAAAAAAATGATAAGCTGTCATATTAAAGGCAACATGAAACATTTGTATCAAAGGAAAGGGTGATTAAACATGAAAAGATCTGAGTTGCTCCTTAAAAAAAAGTCCCTCTCTTCTCAACGTGGCAGGGTGTCAGTCTTTATGAAGAGCTCTAAGCAGATAGCTGTGTGGTGAGCATCTCAGTTGATGAATGGTCATTGTAGAATTATGCCTTAAGTCTTGCAAAATTGCTTGTTGTGGATTTTTTCCCTCTCCTGGCTTGCAGCGTGCATTTGATGTCTTAAATTCAGGCCATTTTGCTAGCCGTATTCAAGCATGAACTCCAATTTTCTTTTTATAAAAGGATTATGCCTGCAGTTGTATTACCGTCCTTCCTCCATGTACCTTTCACTTACAAGGCACAATTGCATTCCAGTTTTGAGTGAAGGCTCCAGACAGCATTCTCCCTGGACTCAGGTTCATTTCAGTCAAGCAATGGACAACAGGCTCACTGGAAAGAAAAGTTCAATCAGCAAGGTACAATGTACAGTGGACCTTGGGGGTCGAAAACAAACTTTAAGAACATGGTGATATCCATTAGGCCTACTATGTTAGCAAGAAAATGTTTAAATGCAAATTCTGAAACAAAGTCCCTGATACTGTAGTGAAGTGGTCAGTTTCTGCCTTTGCGTTGGTGTAACAAAATGCTTAACCCTTTACATTCTTCTCAACTATTTGGTAGAGCACATTTGAGTCACTGTATCTTCTTGATAAAGGTGCTGAACTTAGCACAATATGATTGTGTCATCTCTACCAATCGGTAGAGGTATGCTAGGCTAAAAACATCCACTAGAGGTCACTAGAAATGCGACATTTTCTTGTCTGAATGCAAACCAGCAATGCCACAAAGAGTAAACTCTGTCAAATGCTGAAAACCCATTAGTGCTGTTATACAACACACAGATGAGTGTGGTGTTGAGCAAAAGTAGTATGCTATTGCACAGTTTTTGTATTTGTAGTTTATGTTCTAATTTGACCATAATGTGCCATCTAATTCTATGTTTAAAGTGTACATAAAAAAAAAACATCTTTAAAAAAACATTGACTGTTTTAATTATTTCCACCCACCTGAGTCAAAATTATAATAATTATATTTCTTCTGTCTTGCTGAAGTTGTTAAAGGGTTAATATAATTCTTATGTTCCTGTTTTTACTCTCTGTGTTGAATTGCCCACCAGAGCCAGCCTTCTGAATCACTTTGTTCAGTTTGTTTTTGGATGTTTTGTTGTTGCTGCTGCCTCAGCACGTTACGGCATAAAATATCACACTAGCTACCACATACTGGTAGAATGTCCATAAAGGCTTAGTGCATACACCAAAAGACCTCAGCATCCTCAGGAAGTACAGTCGGCTTTGGCCTTTCTTGTACACCACCTGGGTGTTACAGGTTCGGTCCAGTTTGCTGTCAAAATGGACACTCAGGTACTTGTATTGAACATAATATGAGTAAAATATGGAAAAAGTTCTGTTTTTAAATTGATGCATAAAACCTTGATTCATGTTTAAAAATATTCTCCTCAGTCTATATGGCCCATAAAGCCTGTTTTGAATCTCTTGTCTTTGTCAAATTATAAAGCCTAATGCATGTATATACACAATAATAGCAAAAAGCAATGGGGCACCTACTCATTCATTGTTTCTTCCAAATTCTAGGCTATTAAAAAGTGTTTATCCTGTTTTTGTTGGATTTTTAACTGTGCAGGGACGACCTTCTACTAGATTTTGGAGCACTGCTGTAAGGATTTGATTGCATTCAGCAACAAGAGCATTAGTGAAGTCAGGATATTGGATGATCACAACCTCACCTCATTCCCAGCTCATCCCAAAAGTACTGGATTTTGTAGCAAACACAGCTCCACAGCTAAATTCTGTCAGGCTTTATACCCCTCTAGCCCACATCTGTCAGTAGGGTCATGTTTATCTGCTCCAGAGAGTCCTATTTTATTAAAAATACCAGAAACTATACAAACCATGTGTACAATTGTACAGAAGCTTCCAAAAGTATTCATACCCCTTGAACGTTTTCACATTTTGTCACCTTACAACCACAAACTTAAATGTATTTTATTGAGATTTTAAATGATAGACCAACACAAAGTACCACATAACTGTGAAGTGGAATGAAAATGATACATGGTTTTAAAAATGTAATCAAGTAAAAATCTTAAAAGTGTGAAGTCAATAAGTATTCAGCCCCCTGTACTCTGATACCCCTAAACAAAATCCAGTGCAATCAATTGCCTTCAGAAGTCACATTAGTTAATAGAGTCCAGCTGTGTGTAATTTAGTCTCAGTATAAATACCCCTGTTCTGTGAAGGCCTCAGTGGTTTCTTAGAGAACACTAATGAACAAAGCATCATGAAGACCAAGGAACTCACCAGACAGGTCAGAGATAAAGTTGTGGAGAAGTTTAAAGCAGGGTTAGGTTATAAAAACATATCCCAAGCTTTGAGCATCCCAAGGAGCACTGTTCAATCCATCATCCAGAAATGGAAAAAGTATTCTACAACTGCAAACCTATCAAGACATGGCAGTCCACCTAAACTGACAAGCAAGGAGAGCACTGGTCAGAGAAGCAACCAGGAGGCCCATGGTCACTCTGGAGGAGCTGCAGAAATCTACAGCTCAGGGGGGGAGAATCTGTACACAGGACAACTGTCTTACACTCCACAAATCTGGCCTTTATGGTAGATTGGCAAGAAGATGTGATGTTTGAATGGGACTTAGACGCTAAGATGACTGAACTCTCTAAGCATATTATGAGTGTATTACTGTATGTTTCCTATTTTTAACTCCAGCATGAATTTGTCTTGAATTTGGTCTCATCTGTCACAGTTTGAGGATGCATGCTGAGAGTGGCTGGTGAGTGACTGACAGACATGCAGTAACTGTTGGACAGGTGTATGTAGGCCTGCAGGCATCATTTTTAGATCCTAAAATTCTCTCCCGTCCCTTCTAACTTCCACCCCTCTACTCTTATCTTCTACTCATGTTCTCATTTTTTCTTATACCTTCTCTTCTTTCTTGCACCTTCTCTTCCTTTTATTGCATCTTCTGTTGCATCTCCACTTCTATACTCGTTCATGCACCTACCTTTCTTTTCTCCTTTCTTTTCTTCTCTTCTTTCTTGCATCATCTCTTGCCTTGTCTTGTCTCCTCTCTTTCTCACAATTTCTCTTCCCTTTTTACATCCTCCTTCTTCCTTCAAGTCTCTTCTCTATATTGTATCTCTTATTCTCACACCTTCTCTTCTCTTTCTTGTACATCCCCTTCTCTTTCCTGCCTCTTCTCTTATTTTCTCTTGTTTTTTTCTTGCACCATCTGTTCTCTTCTCATCTCTCTCTTCTGTTCTCTCTCTTCTCATTTCTTCTCTTCTCGTCTCTTCTCTTGTAGTAAAATAGTAAAGGGTTTTGGTTGCAGGCCATAGGACTGAGTGTCTTGCCATGGCAACAGTCAAGTGCAAGCTAACAAGCTGAAGACTTGTCATGGACACCCCCGCACGGCTAAGCCAAGCTCTGGGGCCACTCCACACTCCCACCCCCACAGCTTGAGTGTCAGCAGATGTTTCAGATTAGAGGCCAGGCTGAAAGACAGCCCTCCCTCACACACCCACCCTAGTGCTGTCCAGGCTGTCACATGGCAATCTGAGAGCAATCAGGCTCAGTGAAGGCCACATGTTCACCTTGAGCTGTGTTCGTGCATCTGCCTGCCTGCTGCAGGTACGCTCTGCCTCTGACAGATACCATCACTGCCTGATTAGCTTGCTTCCTCTGGAGGACTGTATTACCCTAATCTCAAAATAATGGCAGCCCTTGGAAATAATTACTCCAAGCGAAAGAAACATCCTCACTGTGCTCTAATGTCTCTCTGCTCCTTATTGCCTTTTCCACTGGCAATCCTCAACCATTCAATCAAGGAGTTGTTTTTACTTTCATTGCCCTTAACAGTACTCATCAGATGTGTCAATTAACTGCTGTCACTGGTTGCCAGGTAGTGAGAGTTTACTGTGGGGAAAGTGGCAAGAGAGAAGAAGAGTGCTTATTGTTTGTTTATTTTCAGTATACAGTAAGGTAAAATAGCCAGAGGCTAGAGTTGATTGACTGGATTTATCCTCTACTTGCTCACCTGGGATTTGAATGACAAACACTGGGGCAATGCAACCTTAATGCCACTTAATCTCATCCACTTTCTGAATCAGTTTTTCTCTCACTTCTATCCATATTATAATACCAGTCCTATGTTTGTTATAAACAATACTAAATCAACTGGAAATCACTCAGGACTCATTATCCAGAAGTTAATATATTTCTTATACAGTGGTGCTTGAAAGTTGGTGAACCATTTAGAATGTTCTATATTTCTGCATAAAAATGACCTAAAACATCATCAGATTTTTACACAAGTTCTCCAAACATAACACTTTTCATTTAAACCAAAAAGTTCTGTTTTGGTTTCCCCTGTACACAAACCATTTTTCCAACAGTCTTCTGGCTTGTGATCTTTAGAAAACTGTGTACAAAGCCATGTTCTTGCTGGAGAGCAGTGGCTTTCTGCTTGCAACCCTGCCATGCACACCACTGCTGTTCAGTGTTCTACTGATGGTGGACTCATGAATATTAACATTAGCCAATGTGATAGAGGCCTTCAGTTGCTTAAAAGTTACCCTGGGTTCCTTTGTTGCTCTTAGAGTAATTTTTGTTGGTTGACCACTCCTGCGGTGAGCAGCAATGGTCTTGAATTTCCTCAATTTGTACACAATCTGTCTGACTTTGGATTGGTGGAGTCCAAACACTTTAGAGATGGTTTTGTAAACGTTTCCTCAAAAATCTCATTTGTTTGTTCCATGATACACTTCCACAAATGTGTTGCGAAGTGCAGACTTTGATAGATCCCTGTTCTTTATATAAAACAGGGTCCCCTCTCACACCTAATTGTCAACACATTGATTGAAAACACCTGACACTAATTTCCTCTTCAAATTAACTGCTAATCCTAGAGTTTCACATACTTTTGCCACTCACAAATATGTCCTATTGGATCATTTTCCTCAATAAATTCATGACCAATATTTTTGTCTCAATTGTTTAGCTGTGCTCAAACCTGATGATGTATTCGGTCATATTTATGCTGAAATATAGAAAATTCTAAGGGTTTCACAACCTTTCAAGCACCACTGTAGCCACCTTTCCCTGTATTTCACTCAGGGAAGTTCTTGAGAAGGTACTCTAGAATGACATGCAGGTGTTGTCCATTATCCCCCCAGAGAGATCAGAGTTACATGTCTCACATCTCCAAGACTTTCATAAGTCCAGCTGTACCAATATTGATATTGGAAAGCTTATCTTATAAGTCACATTTCCTCTGTAATTCTTAAGAGCTAGAGGCAGGTGGATTTAAGTATGTAGTTGCTTTATTAGGGCTTTTTCAAAAGTCATCATCATAAGAACATTTTGGGTTAAACAAAGACAGGCTGAAATAACTTCAGTGAACCAATGAATGTATGAACATAACCAAAAACAGGCAAAATTTAAAAAGAAAATGCAGAGCTAGAAATACAGGTACTATGAATATAGCTAAGTAAAACTGGTCAGCACTTAACTTCACAAACAACACAGGTCTAGGTGAGGACAAGGGCAGAGTTGGAGTAGAAATGTATACAAGAAGGGCTCTGATTTATCATTAGATATTATTATGTAAATTTGTATAGCCTTATTTTTCTCAGATATTGGATTTTAATTAATTTAAATATGTGGTTATAGTCATACTACGATGTCCAAAAATCAAGAGTTATAAAATACTCCTTAATTTTATATTTTTACCACTTTTTCAACATACCAGCATATGTACAACAAATACTATAGACATTCATGGTATCCCATACTGGAAGAGAACATTGTATGCACATTATATTTTTTTATTAATCAATGAAAGTCAATGAATGAATGTTACACTTCTATAGCACCTTTCTCAAACCCAAGGACACTGTACAAATAACACAATCCATTTCCACAATTATATATATAAATATATATATATTTTTGCGAAAACAACGCATCCACCTATGTGTTCATCGTTCATTCTGGCTTTGATTCTCATTGAGTGAGCATCACCCGGCACATTCATCCAAAACATTTCCATTGTTGTTAAAGTTTTTTTGTGCTTGTTTACTGAGTGCACCAGAATCAGACCTCTCTTTTGTATTTGCTCAGTTTTAGAGTGCGCCGGTTTGGTCCTGCCAGCAGCCTGTTTTGTACACCTGTTCTTGGAGTGTTTGGCTGCTTTTTATTTTGCACCCATTTTCAGGCATTACTGCTGTGCACTGTTGCTTTAGTTTGATGTGCTGCACTCCTAGTAACTTTTGTTTGGCTGCCTCTCAAATTTTTGGTTTCTTTTTGAAGCTCTTTAGCTTCTGTCTGCTCTGTGAATGGTTCCAATTATAAGCTTGGATACAGTCCCATGACAGTTTTCTGTATGTAAATCTATAGTTATTCTCTATAAAATGTATTTTTTGTTAATATTTTGGAGTGTCTGGAACCGATTAATTAGATGTACATGAGTTCTTATGGGATATTTATATTGCTTTAGTTATTGTTCATTAGGTTATCATCAGGCACTTTTGAATGTATTAATGATGAACACTACTGTACAAAAATCTGAAAAATGATTGACTGGACTAAAATGTTAATTTCTGTCTGTTGTGTCTTGCCATTCAAAAGCCAGGCAGGTGTCAAGCATGCACAATTATACTGCTAATTATGCCTTAATCTACTAGAACTGCAGCTGTATCAGAGGTGCTGGGAGTCATCCTTACCCTGTTTGGTACAGGTGCATAGCTGTGTGGATCTTTCAATATAGCATGACCACTCTCTCTGCAAGGTGTCATCATCATTTTCCTGCTAGCTGGAGTTTCCCTGAGGTCTGTTCTGCCATACAGGGAAGTCATTAACGTTCTATCATTGCTCACTGGGTGAGGAATTCCTTACAGTTGCTGGGATGCTGGTTGAAAGTATCAGCAGGGTGTACTTGGTCAGTATTGTAGAGTTCATGTGAACCAGATAGAAGCTCAGCCAGTTCACTTCCCCAATAACAATATGCCATCAGACTGCTGTTGGTCCACCAGAGGGAAAAATTGGTCCACTGATAGCTGCCTGTGACATCTATCATTTTTCTCATAGGCAATAAAGCAGTCCACTGTAGACCACATCTGGTTTTGCGCTGGCACACCTACGTATGCATGGATCCTTGTAGGTTTTCTAGTATTTGGTTGGCAACATATTACCATTATAGTCCAACAGAAGCTTGTTTGCTGGGGGTCTTGCATGCGCCTAGTCAAACAACATCAACCAATGTGTTATTTTAGGTTAGCTTAACTACAGTATGTGAAGATCTTTAGGAATCAAGGTTAAAGCAATTTTCAAGCTTTTCAAAATTTAACAAAGTTTTTAACAATTTTTTTTTACTAAATGTTGTTTAAAAAATAAAAGTACTGCCATATAACACCTAAACTTTGCCTTTCAAATGTGCAGATCTGGGATCAATACAAATTTTGTGAACATTTTTACTACACATAATGCCTGTCTAAATAATGACTTATTTCAAGACTTTTTGTGTTTGAATAGCATTTTACTCAAACTCAAAATGTTTAATAATTTGAGATTTTTACAGCATTAAAATAAAAAAGGCATTTTTGGTATTTTAATTTCCATTAACATAACAGCACATTTAATTCAATGTATTTTGGAAATAATCTGGATTCGTACTTGTTGCTGTAAATGCTAAATAATTAGGATCAGGGCAGGTTTAGGTTCATGGTCATTAGTTTGCAGGGATGTGCACAAAGATTTTGAGGGGCTGTTACTCTAACCTGAAAATAGGGATATCCATGTTAATCTAGGCAATCTGAGCGAATACTGCTAAAGCATTTTTCGAATATTACAGCAACAATACAGGAGCAGTGAATGTGAGCAGGCAGAGGGGACACACTGAGACTAGTTATGTGCAAAATCGAGAAAATAGGCTGAGATTATCTGCATTCAGCAAACAATGAACCATGCACAATTCCATGCCTTTGGCTATGCTTGGTAAAACCAACAGAGTCATGAAATTCTATAATTAGATCATCTCTCTAAGACGATGAGTACTCTTTACTTTTCTACCTTTTAGGCAGTTTTTTCCCCTCTGCTGCCATTGTTGCTGCAGTCGTCAAGATGTTTCCTTTGCTTTAGTATTGGGAACTGACATAAAAAGAAATGGAACATATCGAGGGGATTGCTTTAGGTACTGGAGCATTGGCTGACGCGACACTTTTGCTTATTGTTGTACTGTTTTATGTAGGTTACATCTTGCATATGCCTTAAGGAATTATTCCCCTTAAGTTCCTATTCACTAGCCATCTGTGGAATTAGTAAAGCTCTCATATAGTCAAATATAGCTCAGTTTTGAACGTTCTAGTCACACACAGATTTAAACTGTAGTCTCAGAACTACTTTAGACTGTCAGTCAGACCTCACAGTCGGGCTTTGTTATTAGTGATTCCTCTTGTACGAACACCATTTCTGTCTTTTTCTAATCGATTCCCAATTCCACAAACTATTTTTCATTTTTGGAAGATTGAAATCTCTTTTATTTCTCATTCGTCATCTCTGGCTGTGTACTTTGTTCTTGAAAGGTTTCAGGCTGAATTTCTTTTCTCTGCCAAGACGATATGTGAGCCAGCTGTGGAGCTGCCCAGGATTCAGCACAGGTACAGCACCTGATCATTTGTCTCAAATGATACATTCTGTCACAAATGGTTAGACATTAACCGCTTTCAAGGGGGCTTCTAAATGGAGCGGACAGAATTAGGTTCTTTCATTGATTGCAATCAAGGGGACTGAGGGAGATTGCTGTGGCTCTAAGTGGAGAAGGCACAGCAGAGGAATGGTGTATAGGTGGGAGGGGGGAGGAGTAGCAGGAGGGAGGTGGGCTGCGCTCGGATCTGGGACCAGTGTGCGTGTGGGATGAAGAAGAGGAAAAACAACACTGATTACCCATAAGATGAGAGGTAGGGCGCTGATGACAGAGCTGCCACAGGGCTGATTGAGTGATTTTACGTGGCTGGTGGCCAGAGAAATGAGGCGCTTGCTGGGCACAGGTGGCCTATTCATCCAACGCAAGGCTCTCCACAGCAGCCTCTGCTGGCACACCCGGGTATTTATCCACACACCAGTAGACATACACTACTGGTCTACACCAGTAATCTACAGATCTACACTATGCTTTGTTTTAAGAATGACACACCAGTGTATTACCTGCTGTAATAAAATCTGCCATTAGACACAATCATAAACAGTGCTGATAATATTGTGTACTTTATTCTGTATGGATCAGCCAGTGAAATTGCTTTACATTGCATTACAGCAATAAAAAATCTATTAAAATGGCCTAGTGTGTACAATTTTTACATATGGGTTGGAGAATGGTGATGTTTTTCTCACCAGGGTCATCAGTCATTGGTGTCCTGGTGCAAGACAACCCACTCACAGCATTCCATCCTCTGTTACCAAGTTTGTAATGGAATTTTTTTTTGCCATTTTTCTCCCCTTCCCAATGTCGTAGTAGCCAATTAACTCATCCTATCCACTAGGGGGCTCTCCCCATCGCTTTGCACTGTTCTTGGGCCCCGGCTGTTACATGACTGGGATTTGAACTTGCCTTATCTTAGCCTTCTGAGCCACTCGGGGCCTGGATACTTTTAATAATAAAGTAAATACGTAAATAAATAATAATCAATATTCTCTCACATTAGAAAGCCTTGTATATTATTGTCTCACCTGCCCAAAGTAGTGGGCAGCCCCTATTCACAGCTCCCAGGGAGCAGTTGGAGGTTAGGTGTCTTACCCAAGGGCACTTCAATCATGTCCTGCTAAAGGATTGAACCAGCAATCTTCCAGTCACAAGACTGGATCACTAACCATGGCTGCCCCCCAAACATCCACAACATGTCCTAGCATGCTATGCAGAAGTCAGAAAGTAGATCCATATATCCTACCAGGCCCACATCAGTTTGGCCCCACCCATTCACGCTGACATTATTGAATTTTAGGCCCCATTCACACCTGGCATCTTAGGTAATCTGATTTAAAATGACTGTCACAAACACGCAACCGTTCACACCTGGCATTTTAAATGCATCTCCTGTGATCACTTGTGATTGGAATTCTCATTTAATTTGCCAGAGGAGGGAAGTACATTAATGCCATCATTCTCACACTGCTTGTTTCAGACTTTTTCATTGCCTTTATCCAGGTGAACTTGCTTAGCCAACTTGGATTGATGGTGGACTTGGATTGATGGTTGGGGAAGTGATGTGGCTGATGTGGGTGGTTCTCACTGCTATCAGAGACACAACTTTAGGGTTCACTCTATATAATGCAGTCATATGCATCTCACCTCCATAGGTGGTTTGAGTGATCTGATTACAGTGCATCCACATTACATCCCCGTTCACTCTTGTACTTTGTGCCGGACACTTATGATAAGATCACCCAGGATACATGTTGATGCCTGGTGTGAACAGGGTCCTGTGCGTTGGATCTAAACTCTTCAGGGTGGTAGATCTCCAGGACTTAGATTGGGCACCACTGTTATAAGAAGTGTTTTGGTCCATGCTGCTTTTAGGATGTGTTCAGACTTGTTGACTTTTGTAAAAAAAAATCCTGCTGTGATTTCTATGTTGCAGCAGTTCATTCGAGTAAGTGAAAACGTTACCTTTAGAATGCTGGTGCACATCAAATAAGTGGCCCAAGACCTTCTGAGCAGGGTAGTGCATTGTTATATAATACATCATACATTTTTTACATTTTGGTTCAATGGTAAATATGTTAATGTGAATGTTGAGTGAACCAGGACTGTAACTATGTATCATTTTATTTCTTGAATATAAACCTTTAAAACACCGTCCTGAGAGGGTTGCCTTTCAAAATGTCTAGTAATCTATATGCCATAGACCGTTCTTTAGATATAAATGGCATGCTGGTGTTTTCAATGATGTCAAAAAACAATAAATAAAACTAAACAAAATGACAAAGTTTACATAGTAATCACTTGTCACAATAGAAATACATTTTGTGAAGTCTCCCAGGTGTGTTCATGCACCCAATCACAGGTCTGCACTGAGAAGTCTGAGTGAACGTGACTGGCAGAGCACGTTGGGTTGCAGCGGATGGAGCTGGTGGTGGAAACAGAGCGGCTGTCACAGAGACAGGGCTGCTGTGTAAATCTGGGGGAAAGAGCTGAGGGGTAAGGACACATACAGCAGGGCCAGACAGCCACTCGCAGTCAGGGGGAACCAGGCAGAGTGATGCTCCACCACAGGAGATTGATGAGCCTTCCCTGCTTCCACCATGGCACAGGATCGCAGTGGGGGAGCACTGTCATCATGCTCTCTCTTTCTTTCTGTCTCTCTCTCTCTCTCGCTCTCTCTCCCTTTCTCTGTCTTGTTTTTTCTAAACAGCAGCCTTCGTGATCAGACCAGCACACTGATAACAAAAACTTGGGCGTAGGCAGCATTTTTCTTCCTCTTTCTGGAATTATACAAGAATTGCTATTGTTTGTACTGTAGTTAATAAGTCATGATATAAAACTGAGCAGTTGGGGATTATGCGCCTTGCTCAGTAGGATATACTGTGTCAGTCCAAAAACAACTTCAATAAACACTCATAACCATAAAATAGGAGACAATAACCTATAAACAGTCTTAATAAACACAAATAATCACTAGAATAGGAGATATTAGTCCATAAACAACCTCAATAAACACTATTAATCACTAGAATAGGAGATATTAGTTCATAAACAACCTCAAT
>BRDA01039869.1:0-19879 GCA_036984385.1 Crenuchus spilurus
TTCTCTTTTTTCTTTCTTCCTTTCTGTCTCTCTCTGACTCTATCATTTCCTCTTTTCCTTTCTCTCTCTATCTGTCTCTCTCTCTGTCTCTCTCTCTGTCTCTCTCTCATGATGGTGTGACGTGGCAGCTCAGACAGCTACAGTTTTCCTCTTGACGTGGGTTGAAATTCCTGTCGCTGGTGGACTCTCTTAACGTAATGCCTGTTAGTTTAGCTGAGAGTCTGCTTTACGCCCACGACCCCGCTCAGGTGTTGCTATGGCAGTAAAGGCATGTTATCCGTCTCCGGCTCAGAGACATTGATTTTCTGCGCCCCTCGCTCCCCTGGGGAAATTGCTTTCTCCTATCTGGGTCACTCCTCTAGATACCATCACACATTGCCTTCCATTTTTCTAGGGTAACAAATGACAGAGCTGGTCATTTACCCAAAACTCTTAATTGGATTCAACACTCAGACTTCTGCCTGTACATATAGGACACATGAGGTTGGTGTGTGTGTGTGTGTGCATTACTGGGTGAAGTCCTGCTAGACCTCTATTCACACTGCCTACCAAGCAGTTCAGAACAGAACCTGCTGCCGCTGAACTCGTCCTGTACGTGGCCTTAAATAGTTGCTCCTGTCTGACTGCAGAGGCTGAAAGTAGGCTACTGCTCCCAGAGCCTCTGAGAGGGCAACAGGTAACCAGAACCAAAAATACAGTAAAAGAGAAGAGTGCAGCCTGGAGTCTCGTGATATAATCAGCTTATGATATGATTCACTGCAGAATATTACATTTACAATTTGATCTGTTGGTACCTGAAGCTTTAGATGTTTTTTACATTGGCCTTATGTTGGTCTGTGGTTTGGGGGTGACCATGAGCTTGTGGTTAAGAAAAAGGCCTTGTTAGGGAATTACTGAATGAGAATTTATAGTTATAGATAAAAAATTGCATACATTTATTGGGAAAAAGTCAGTGAAGTCAGTGTTATTGTGTAATTCTCATTCAGTTATTAAAACTTTCCAGAAATATTAGGGCTGTAGAAATTAAAGTGATAATAACACATTAATGTGTCAATTTTATGCGATTTTAAAAAATTGTGTCATTAACGCAAATTATACTTGGCCCTGCGAATCTAGAGTTTTGATCCCCTGCAGTTTTTACTGTCCAAAAACAGTGTTACACATTGCAGTGAAACCTTGACTTATGAGTTTAATTTGTTCGGTGTCTGAGCTCGTAACTCAATTTGCTCATATATCAAATTAAATTTCCCCATTAAAATGAATTAAAATGCTATTAATCCACTCCAGCCCCCAAAAACCACACCAATTAATTTTGTTACATATTTTTTAAATAAGAAGAATGTACTTTATAAAAACTAATTGTATATAAAAACAGTAGTAATACAAAATAAAAGAGAATGTAAAGAAATAAACTTTTTTATTAAGTGTATTTACATTAAAGATCAGACGATCTTCTTCAGTGACTTTTGTCTTTTTTGTGCCACACAAAATTCTGCAAAAACACTTGTATATCTGTTAGATTTTATCCTAGAAACAAAACTAAATATACCATGGAAACCTTAATGGTTCTACTTTTCAAAAAAAAAATTATTTAGTAAATAATATTTATTTATTTCTTTATTTATTTATATTTGTGAGAGGAGCTGCACATTTTTCCCACCAAAAGACATGATCTGTCTTTTGAATATTATAATGACATGGTAATTCCAAACATTCCATTGGTGGATTACTGGCCATGGAACCTGAACAAAGAACTCTCACCTGAGTGTTCACACCTGTCTCATAAATATTCAGTCTAGGAACCACTGAATGAGTGAAAAGAGTGTCACCTCACATTTGTTAAGCTTTAGAAATAAAACCACATACAATGTCTAAACACTGTAATAAGCTGTGTGTAGCCAACACCTCTGTTTATTCAGTTCTGAGCTCAAAAATCTTGGCTAGAAATGTTTAGAGTGTAAGCTCATCATTCAGGTGAATAATAACATTATAACAAAAAGACCTGTGTGGAAATACAATCAAGTAATTAACAGAAACCCCTACGACTGCTTGGAATTCTGGGAAGCTCAGTACAACAGTACAGCTTATTTCTGCTTTTCACCTTTAAGTTTAATCAACTCTGTGTGAGAATGGAGTATTTACACTCCCCAACAAAGCCAGGCTCACCAGGAGTTTTATTACCACTCTGGGTATAAAAATAACTCAGCCGTGCTCAGCACTAAAAATTTAACACAAGAAAATCAACAGTTTTATAGGAAATAACTTACTACTGCATCTCAAACAGAATATTGAGAAAAAATCATATTTGTTTTTATTAATTACACATAAAGTGACATATTTTAAGCCTTTTTTTGTTATGCTGTTGATCAGTTTGGCTTGTAGCTCTAATCCAGAATCTCAAATTATTAGAATATTTCACTTAGAGTTTGAGTAAATTACCATTTGAACAGTGTCAACATTAAAAGGCTTGAAATATATTGCTTTTCATATGATTTTTTAAATAAAATTATGAACACAGATGAATATTTTTCACAAAATTTATATTTTTGAAGATGATCTAGTATTTTAGTCAATCATCCATGTTTATTGCAAATTCTGCTTGTAGGCTAACATTTCCAAAACAATAGAACTCATTAGTCAGCTTAATTAGTGCTGTAATTTTTTCATCAACATACATCACCAAACCATTTTAATGCAATAACTCTTTATTTACTGAATTTCATGTAGGGTAAACAATAATATACATAGTTATGACCAATTTTATATTGTATTAATTTTATTTTTCCTGTTAAATTTGTTAGAAACTGCACTTTAAATGTATTGTCAGTTTTGTTAATTTAATTTAGCCAGAGTTTAAGCTATGTATTGTGTCCTGATGTATTGTAACGGCTCCTTTGGAGTGCTCAGTGAGAGGCAGCTCAATGGCAGACTGACGGCTGTGTCAGGACAAGAGGTGAAGACTCTCCATCACGTCCACTCCATCCTCTCCAATGTCCATCCCATCCGCCTCAGTGGCGTTAACTGCTGACTGAAGAGCCTCTTTGGTTAATGATGCTCTAATTGTGCTCCATGCCTTTTTTTATGTCCCATCAGTACAGCCTGAATGTGATTCATAATCTACCGAATAAGCTAACGGGAGAAAGAAAGCAGCCTTGACAGTGAGGGATGAGTGGGGGGGTAACTGTCTAAAATGACAGATTTGCATTTTGGTTTCGTCTTCATATCATTTTCAGTGTTGTGGTGTGGTTCTGTTGTTTTAATGGAGTTGGCACAAGTAAATTACACCAATATGATTGTACACAGTTCTGCATTGAACTCACCCATGTAGTGAAACATACACAAAAGGGGAATGAGTACACTTGCCCAAAATCGTGGCAGTCCTTATCCGCAGTGCCCAGGGAGTAGTTGGGAGTTATGTGCCTTTTTCAAGGGCTCTCAAGTCATGTCTTGTCGGTTCTGGGGACCTTCAAAGCCTGTTACAAGGATGGCTACATCTAGGCTTTGGAGCTAGGTTTGGGACGATCCAACATCAATGGCTGACATCAAGTGAATTTTTCAACATTCAACCTTTCCCAGCGTCCTACTATAACTTTCAGTTTTACTTTCACTTTCTTCGCTGGTTGTTGGGAATAGCTGGTTTTATTTAATTGTCAGTGAAGAGTACTTCTCAGTGAAGAAGCGGCATGTTTACACCACAGCACAAATGCTAAAAGGCTAGCTCGCTAAGTTGGCTTACTTACAGTTACATTTTTTTATATTGATTTTCTTGACACTTTGACATTTGGGACAGACCTCAACCACCAATGGTCAGCATCCACCGAAACCAGAACTTTTACCACACATTAGCTATTAGAGAGCCGAGGAGCCAGTTTATGAAGACATTTGGGGCACTTTGTCCATCTATCTACAAGCTTTAATATTCCCTCGTTATGTTTTTGGCTGAGCTGTGAGTCACTAATGCACTCCTCTTCACCAGACGAGAATCTCCGTCCTCTTATGGCTTCTTTATTTCTAATTTAGTTTGCAGATGTCCAAACACATCTGTAACAAATCCCGGCATGCTGTTCTTCTTTCCTGCAATTCATAAGTGTGGCGGCCATTTTTTTTGCACGGCAGTCATAAATGAATCAACGTAACACACTGAAACCTGCCCAGCAGTTATTATGGAAACAGAGACCCAGCGCAGAGAGTGTTAATAAGACATTGCAGCCAAGTTTTAATGTAACTAAAATGCAGACTCCATTTCGTATAGAACACCATAGTAAGAATATCGATCTCATCATCCAGCTTTTGCATGAGCCTGTGTTTCCTAACTTATAAAGATATTGATCATTGAGAGCATTCAGATTAACATAATCACTAATTACCACTCTTAGCCAGATCCTTCCCGGCAGATACAGCAACAAAAAGACGGCCCAAATGACGATAATTAGTCAGTCAGATAAGTGCTCTTTGCATAATCTTTCATAATTAATATTGCTGTGGGTTCATTCGAGGCACTGAACACAGCTGTGTCTTCCATACTGAAAGCTCTCACACTGAGAAAGCTAACAGGACAGATCCAAACGTGTCTCATTTCTGAACTCAGTGTCCAGTCTCCGGTACTGATGAGACATGTTTCACAGCAGAGAACATCCTTATTATTCATTAGTACCTGAGTAATCTAGTACATCATCACATTTAATGAACTACGTGCATTTACACTTGGTAGTCAAAAGTGTCTCCTAATGTGGTTTCTGTAGGTTGTTTGTAGTTTATTCTGTAGTTTATTGAGTCTTAATGTGTAATGAGCATTTAGTTTTGCAGTGATTAGGTGGAGTTTTGGTTGGACTGGGTTTTGGTTAAACTGGGTAGGCCTGTATTGGGTGGGGTTTTGATCTTATTGACTGAGGTTTTAGATGTGCTGGATGGATTATACCTGTACTGGGTGGGTTTTGCTTGTATTAGGTGGTGTTTTGGCTACATTGGGTGGATTTTAGGTTTTTTGGGGTTTTTTTTTTTGGGGGGGCAGTTGGTAAGGGTTAGGGTTAGGTAGGGTTTGGTAAGGTTTTGATCGTATTTGGGGTTTTTTGTTATATTGGGTGAGGTTTTCATTGTATTGGGTTGGGTTTGGGCTGTATTGGGTGGATTTTGCTTGCATTGAGTTTTGGCTGTATGAGGTAAGGTTTTGATTGCATTGAGTCTGGTTTGCTTGTATTGGTTTGGGTGTGGGCTTGTATTGGGTTGGGTTTGGGTAAGGTTTTGATTGTATTTGTTTTTTTTTTTTGTTACATTTTGCTTGTATTGAGTTTTGGCTGTATGAGGTTTTCATTTTCATTGTATTGGGTGGTGGTTTGCTTGTATTGGGTTGGGTTTGGGCTGTATTGGGTGGATTTTGCTTGTATTGAGTTTTGGCTGTTGGGGGTTGGGGGTCTTGGAGAGGTAGCATTTATTCTACCATAACATCTGGCTAAAACACATCTTCTAACTTGCTCAGCAGATGTAAGATATTGTATCTTTAGTATTGAGTCCATAGGATCAGACCAGCTTACAGTAGTCATGTGAATTATGCAGCAGTGAAGCAGTTTATTCATTATTTATGTCTTGCATTGAGTGCATTCTGATCAGTCAGATGTGTGTGTGTGTGTGTGTGTGTGTGTGTGTGTGTGTGTGTGTGTGTGTGTGTGTATTAATGTTCCAGGAAATGATTAGGTTGAAGTCAATGCCAGGGTGGGTGAGGCCAGACAGATGGCTTTTGTCTGCATGCTTTAGCTCGGGGCTCTTTATTTGTCCTGGTCTATACTCTTATCTTTTTGCACTGTATATTATATCTGTATACACTATATGCACAAAAGTATTGGGGCATTTGTTCATTCATTGTTTTTATTTATTTATTTATTTTTACAGAAACTACCAGTTTAATTGGGTACAGCCATGGCCTGGTGGTTAAGGGAGGTTGCCAGGTTAATCCCCTGACAGGTTATAAGTGCCCATGGACAAGGCACTTAAACCCCAACCTGTGGATAGGGGCTTGCCAGCACTTCAGGCACATGTGCTCACTGCCTGTTTTGTGTGTATGTGTGCATTTCCCCCTTTTAATCTCCAACTTCAGGGTGTAAAAGTTCAAGGAGCAGACCTGAGCCTGACCCTGAACAGTAGCACTGTGCCCTTGAGCAAGACACCTAACCCCTAACTACTCCCTGGGCCAGGGCTGGTGCTCCACCCATGTGGATCATACACTTCACGTGGGGCCCCAAGTGCCCATAGTGGCACCAAAAATGTCTTCCACCGCCAACAGTGAGGGCCAATTCTACACACAGGGCACCCAAGCACAAAAGCTTTTTTGTGTTCAGCTTTTGCCGCCTCCAACCCCCTTAGGGCACCTTAATGCCTAATGCCAGCACTGCCCTGGGCACCACAGATCCCCACAGGTCCATCAATGCCCCCTGTTGTGTATGTGTGTGTTCACTGCAAGGATTAATGTGGAGGTCAGATACTCGAATCAAATGATTTCTCTCAGTTTATGTGTGGGGTAAATGTTTAGTACCTGGCAACCCAATGTAAATGTATTTTTAGCTTGTAAACAATGAATTTAAGACAAATTAAAAGTCATTTTATTTTACTACTTCCTTGTATTTATGTTATTAATGTGTGGTACAGAGTTATATGCGGTGGGTAGAGGATGGTCGGGCATTTGCCAATATCCTGGAAAATCACAGCCCAGTGTTGGCAGGTATGAATAAAGCATTTTAAACTTCACGTTCATATTCATAAGCAATACTGACAGCCTTAGGCCTTGTTGTTTGTGAAATCATCATCCGTTTCTCTGCACTGGCGCCATAAACCTCTATACCATTCTCTCCAAATTGGTTCTCTCACTGTGCAAATTTTATTTCAGAGAGAAACGTAATCCAGCTCAGTCGTGTAGGCAGTGCAGCTGTGTGTATCTTTAACCTAACTGTGGGTATTTTTGACAAGAAAGCAAGCTCCCACGGTGAGAGGTGTTTGATTCAGCAGGAGAATCCCAGGAGAGACCCTCAGCATCTCTGTCTCAGTCAAAAAAACACTCTCTCCACATCAGTGTGCCAGTCAGAGGGAATATCTGAACCCGAGCTCAGTTCCCTCAGACTGATACAGGCTGTAGATGACACCTTTTAAGTCCTCTGGTGGCCATGCATGGAACTACATGTTAGTGCAGCTTTCACTGGTGCTGAACTGAATGGTGTCGTTACCTGTGGTATCCTTTGCTTGGTCAAATTTAGGATTGTCACAATGCCAGAATGTTTATTTCAGTATTGATACCAAGTGTAGTATCACAATATTCAACCTGTATCTATAAATTAATAACCAGCATCATTTTCTTTGTTTATTAGACAGAACATACATTAATTTTCAGTTTAACTAACATCTTCAATGTTAAACAAAATAAAGTGGATCTTCGGTTTTTTGTTATTAATTAACAGAAACCAATGATAACTGAAGAAATGTGTCCCATAAGAAATAATGTAAAACCAATTAATCCATTCCAAACACTCCAAAATATGAACAAAAATACATTTTATATAGAATAACTATAGTTTTACATACAGAACACAATGAGAAATAAATACTAAAGACTAATTAAATGGATAAATGAACATTTAACATCACTCTTACAGGTTTACGCTCTGTTTTAGAGCATGCTGGTGTGGTCCAGCCGCAGCCTTTGTTTTGTACACTCATTCTCTAGGGTTCTCAGCCACTACTTTTTTTTTTTCACACACATTTTCAGGCGGTAGTGCTGCGCACCGTTGTTTTAGTGTGATGTGTTTTAGTTTGTTTTGAGCGTTATCAATGAGAAACAAAGCCAGAGAAACGAGAAACAAAGCCAGAGAAACAATGAGACACAAAGCCAGAGAAACCACAAGAAACAAAGCCAGAGAAACGAGAAACAAAGCCAGAGAAACAACAGGAAAGCCAGAGAAACCACAAGAAACAAAGCCAGAGAAACAACGAATGCTTGGCTGAGCGATGAACAACAGGGTGGATGCTTTGTTTTTGTGAAATTAGTGGTGAGTCACGTAGGCACGTCAATGAAAACTGGGTGGATGAACGATAACTGGAACAAAATTTTCTCTAAAAAACGTCAACGACAATTGTACAAAAGACAACCGAATTGTACAATAACCAGGGCAAACGATAATTGAGGTTCCACTGTATATCAAAATACAGTAAAATGTATTGCCAAATTAGTACAACACATTACTAAAATATATTATTAAAATATTATAAATGCATTGAAAGATTTGATACTTTTTATATTTACTTCAACTCTATTTCTATTTTCAAATTTTCAATAAAAATGGGCCTATGTGGCAAACCTGAAGCTGTATTAAATAACAGATTTCATGTGACTTCATTGTAGTTGTCATAATCAGTTAATTTTAATGGAATAATCGACTGTTTATATTGTCATGTGATGTCATACGCCGTCATCATTTCGTGATGGTAGGCTGCACAGACGAGTCACTTCTCTCCAATGCCATCTGTCTCTGGTTGCTTGTAGCAGGCTAGCACCTGATAATCCAGTCCATGTCTTGATGTTATCCATCCAGGTTATTCTTGGTCTTCCACGTCTTCTGACTCCCTCCACAAGTCCAGTCATAACACTTCCTTCAATGCTCTCATGTGCTGCCTCATCACATGACCAAAGTAACGTAACTTGTGTGATTTAACGTGCATCAGTAACTCCTTTTGAGTTGTAGCATCTCATAGACTTGCTCAGTGGCCATCATCTTCATCCATGAGATCTTCAGCAACTTCCTGATGCACTTGTTCTCAAAAGCCTGAATACGTCTTTCTTCCTCTTTCTTCAGTGTCCAGGCTTCATATCCATATGTAGCTACTGGCCAGACCAAGGCTTTCATCAGTCTTAGTTTGGTGTTGGTGCTAATTGACTTGCTTTTCCACATCTTTGTCAATTTGACCATCACCAACATGCCCATGGCCATTCTTGTCTTCACTTCACTGGCACAGTCTGCAGCTTTTGCTACTCTGCATCCCAAATACATGAAAGAGTCTACTTGCTCCAGAAGTCTTCCTTCGACTGTGATCTTCAGTATATCTTCAGTGTTTGTCATCACGTTTGTTTTAGCTGCATTGATCTGCATGTTATATTCCTGTTTATATTGAGTATCTAAGTTATCAGACTTTAGGAAGTAAGGTCATAGAGTAAAAATGGACTAAACTGAGTGGTATCAAATTCTGCACATTTGATATCCATCCATTTACTTAACCATGTGGTGAGTCCCCCCACCCCTTCACTGGGCGCATATACACCATGATTATTTAGGGTAAGCAGTTCACCTGACATTGTTTTTGGACTGTGGGAGGAAACCCCCGCACACACGGGGAGAACATGGAAACTCCACCCAGATGGAGACTCGAACCCAAGACCACATCACTGAGAGGAGAACCACCAAGTCACCATATATATATATATATGGGTGTGTAGATGAGAGAATTGTATGTATTCCTGATGGCCGTTTCACTGAGAAGGTAAAGTTTAAATCGAGTTTGATCAAACCTCACTTCAGTCTTATTTTTCCATTTCCCAGAATCACTTAAGCTCCCTGGTGCTCTTGCTGGTGTGTGTGGCCATTATCAAATGTTGCTGCACTAATGGCTGTGTGTGGATGGAGGCTGAAAAAGCAGGCAGGGGAGCATGCAATCTATCAGAGGAAATGTTAACCATTAAGTTCTGCATCCAGCCATCCCTCTTCTGTCTGGTGTCGGTGATTAACTGAAAAATGTCTTGTGCCCCCTGCTCCACTAAATGACACGATATTAAATATTTAACAGGACTAAAATTAGACGCCTACTGCTTCCCCATCCATCAGGACCCAGCAAGAGTACTTTAGTCCACAAAGAGAGGCCCAAGAGACCAGGCTCGGGTCAGGACGTTATCCTTATGAAGCATGACTTACTGACTGGGATTTGATGGGTTTTAGTCTAAATTGAGTTTTACTGCTCAGCTGAACTGGATTCTTGTAGGTTGTCGCACAGATTCTTCCTAAAGGAGAATTCTGCTGATTTTACACCATATCTGCAGAATTAAAGCGTTCAGATGTGAACTTGTTTACAACAATGTGAGAAAAAATTTTTTTTATTTTATTGTGTACTTCTAGCATAAAATATATTTAAAAAATCCATTAATAATGTAGGTGCTACAGGCATATATATATACAGAACATATATATACAGAACATATATATATATATATAATGTTATTATTTCAATATTCACATTTATATAATATTTATATGTTGTGACACTGATTATATTCTCAAAAACACTGTATTAATTTTGTGTTTATTTTGTGTTGTATTTACACCCCCAAACACTAAATAGCAGTGTTGTAAACTTTGTAACAGCATGTTGCTGACAGTTTTGCTAACAGTATTGCAATATTTCGTGATGCACTGAAATGGAACATTTTGGCCAAAACCGAACACGATTCTTCATTTATGTAAATAATAAAATTAGTAACTAAAGTATTTCCCAAAAATGTGTTTTGTGTGTTTAATGTGAGTGTCATTGGCTACAGACACTGAAACACTTCACATTTCTTCTGCTAATTGTGAGACGCTCCCTAACATTGCAGCCGCTGAGCACAAACACAAAGCTAAGCGGCTGTATTCTGGCTTCATCATAACAAGTGCAGTTTAGTAAAGGTTGTGCTTGTAGTTTAACTGTAACTGTGCTGGTGAATCTGTGTTGAGGAAAAGCACAATTTTGAATGTTAAACAAAATATTAAACTAACTTTACTGCAAACTAAACTTTTTCACATTTAGAGCCTAGAAAACAATAACAGTGTCATTAAGAATGTCACAGAAAGTGAGATTTTGCCATTTTTTGGCCACATAAATGCATCCCTGTTTCTATTACAGTATATAATGACCTCTGTATCAGGACACATATATTCCTCTATTTTGTTGGTGTTAAAGACAAAGGTGAGTGTTTTTACTTTATAGCCAGAGTATTGATTTGGTATCACTTGCTGTTGGTATCGATATAAAAATTCTGGTATCATAACATCCCTACACATTAGGACTGTGACAATAACCACCTACTGCAACACCTCAGTAATGTAACACCTCCTCTGATGTTGAGTTCATTACCATCATCACAAGTGGGGAACCCCCATCCTGTCCCAGTGGAACAGCAGAAATAAGCGGCTCAAACTGCAGGGATGCTTAACTACGTTCATCTCGAGGCTCCCTCGACAACACACCTCGATAACCTGCCAACACACAGAATACCAAACACTGACGCATTCAGCTAAACCAGCGAACGCAGGAATGCAAAGTAACCAAACAACACAACCATAACAACACTTATTTTTCACCCTTATCAGAATAATATAGTATTTAATAATATATTTTAAAGTACTCTATATGTCCAAAAGTTTGTGGACACCTTCTAATGAATACATTCAGCTACTTTGCTGACACAGATGCACACACAGCTTGTCTAGGCCCTGTAGAGAAGTACTGCCAGTACATTAAGACTCTCTGGAGCAGATAAACAAAAACTACTGGCACCATGTCTAATGCCAGGTGGGCTAGAGGGGTATACAGCCCCCTGGCATTGAGCTGTGGAGCAGTGTTCACTGCTCCGTCCATTACTTTTGGGATGAGTTGGGGATGGAGATGGTGATCATCCAACATCATGATGCTCTTGTTGCTGAATGCAATGATGTCCTCAAGGCTCCAAAATCTCGTAAAAAGCCTTCCAAGGACAGTACAGTTTTAATAAAGCAGGACAAGCTGCTTTAGCCCTCAGAAGATGTGTAGGTGTAGTAAATAAAAGGGCTATACATGCACTGTACACATTGTGACCCAAAGCATTTCACATGAAAAGACACAACATGAGCCAATACGGGCAGCACAGACATACTTTTACCATCTTTGATGTATCTGACTTCCAGACCCCTCCCATCACTCCTCGTCTCCTCTTCCTCTCAGCATCCTCTGCATGACTGCACTTCTGGTAAGCCATTATCTCTCCACTGTGAGCACCACACCTATGCTCTCAACGTCTGGCTTCATCCTCTGTCCACACACAGGATCAATAGTCATGCTTGGTTTGAAGTGGTGGGATGGCGAAGCTAAAATCATAATTCAGTATTTACCCAAAAGCTTTAGACAAGGCCTTGTGAGCCTCTTTCATTCCAGTCCTCCTGGCTGTAAAATACAGACAGAGCTGTGTCTTCGGGCAAATTAGCATTTAAATGACTTGTGACCTGCGGCTGCCTGGTATTGCTAACACACTGTGAAGTCCCATTAGCACCGAGAAATCCTGCTTTCGTCCCTTCGTCTGAGATGCTGAGCAGATTCTGTCTGTCTGTATCTGTGTGTGTGTGTGTGTGTTTGCTGGGGCTCGTACAGGTGTGTGTATGTGATAGTATCATTATTTCACTGTTCATTATGCTTAAAAAGTTTATTTTTCTTTATTTACGCACTAATATTAGTCATTAGAATAACAGTAAGACAGGATGTACTGATTTTCTTTTGGGTTTTGGGTTTCCAAACCTCCTCATGGTCATCCCGTGTCATTTTTAGTTCTCCTGAAGCCTGGTTTGGTTCATCAGTACTTCATTGTGTTAAATCAAGCAATGTATCAAGTCTGTGCAGCAGTTATAGCACACACACACCACCGCATGCAAAATCCACCAAAGCTAAGCAGGTCTGGGTTTGGTTAGTAGCTAATGGGAGACTTCCAAAGAAAGCTTGAAAGTGGTGTTGGTGGACAACAGGAGGCGCTAGATGAGGCATTAAACTGAGGTCCTGAGCCTCTGAGGTCATGGATATTTTGGGTAAAAGAGTAAAGGTGTTACCCTGATCATCTCCATCTTTTTTAATCTATATTTATATATTTTAGATATACAGTATATTCCCCCTAGTGTAGTAGAAGCCAATTGACTTACCCATCCGCTAGGACTCTCCCAGTCACTTATAATGTCCCTGACTCTAGGAAGATGAAGACTAGCACAGGCCTCCTCTGATGCATGTGAAGTCAAGCTCCGCCTCTTTTCCACCTGCTGCCAATACATCATCACTGGGAGCCAACACAAAGCGCAGGATCCCCAGTTCTGATGTATTAGCTGGCAGACACCTGAGCCAGCGGATATTGCGAGTGCCATCTACCCATCCAGAGATTACATGGCCAATTTTGCTCTCTCGAGTCCCAGCTGTCGGTGACAAGCAGCATGACCAGGAACTCGTGACCATATGATAATCTCCTTCTTCGTAAACTGGCTTAGTTTCTCCTGACCTTTCTGTCTAATAGTGCTGAGAGGTCTTTTGGACCGGCTGCCGTCACAACAGGTACTGTTTGAGATGACTTTTTAATGTTTGTCAACACGCTTTGGGAAAGAAAAGTGATATAAATATAAGAAATAAGTAAGTACTGCAGTGGCTGAACAGCACTGTGGAAAACAATATGGGACCAAACGTTGTTCAGCCAGGCTTTTTACTGCTTTTTTGTTTAATTGTATTTATATAAGGATATACTATACTGACAAAAGTATTGGGACACCTGTACATTCATGGGTTCTTCCAATATCAAGGGTCTTATCCTGCTTTTGTTGGAGTAACTGTCTCTACTGTCCTGAGAAGGCTTTCTACAAGATTTTGGAGCATTGCTGTGAGGATTTGATGGCATCCAGCTTAGTGAGGTCAGGATGTCGGATGATCACCATCACCACCTCATCCTCAGCTCATCTCAGAAGTACTGGATGGAGCAGAGAACACAGTTTCACTGCTCCACAGCTCAATGCTGGTTGGCTTTATACCCCTCTATCCCACCTGGTATTAGAGATGGTGCCAGTGGGTTTATGTTTATCTACTCCACAGAGTCCTATTCTATTGGCAGTACTTCTGTACAGGGACTAGACAAGCTGTATGTACATCTTTGTCAGTTCATAGTAGCTGAATGCATTCATTAGACGGTTTAAAAGAATGAGTTTAGACTCTGACACAGTACTGTATTGAGACTCATTGTAGGATTCAGGCTAAAAGCTTTCAGAACACACTTGTATGGTTTCGTTAATGCTTTTTGTATTACAATGTTTTTTAAAGACATTGATGAATGTATTCTACATTTTAGAAAGGTTCCTGTGGGTATAGTGGTTATAATTAGTCTCATGCTTACTGTGCTTAAAAACACAATGGTGCATAATGCTGCTAACTTCACTTTGAACTGATACACAGTGAATTTTCTTATGTTGATTTTTGGAAGTAAGTTATGGAAAACAGCAGAACATTCTGTTTTTTTGTAGCAAACGTTACATGTTCAGTATTCTGCTCATTGATTGTGTTCACCAGCATACCAATTGTTCCTTAATGAAGTTTGCAGATGATGCTGCCTGATGGGCTTTTTAACAGACAGTGAGTTGGACTATAGGACTGAGGTAGTGTCAGGATTGGTGGAGGAGGCAGCGTAGGCTTTAATGTCACTTTATTAACAAAAACAAAACTCTTGGCTGTGAAACAAAAGCTGTGGCTGTGAATATTCAAGAACTATAACATCATAATCATTAAGCCAAAAACCACTGTGATGAGAAACAATGACTGACACAGACTGTGGGACACAAGGGATTGAAACGTAATCAGAAGCAGATGAGGGGCCATGGCTGTGGAATCACGAGACAGGTGCAGACACTCCCAGAACATGATGAGGGCAGGACTAAGATGTAATGTATGATGTAAACATAAACACAAAAGCACATGGACAATGTAAACATAAACACAGAAGCACATTCTTTACCAAAAAAAAGTATACGTTGAGTACCTTATTAAGTATACTTAAGTATAATAAAAGTATTTCCCTAAGTGTACTTTTATTTTACAAGTACTCTACAAGTATACTTACTTGGGACTAAATTGGCCCACTTTAAGTTAAAGTACATAAAAAGTAAACTGGAAGGATACTCTATAATTAGAGTAAACATAAATACAGAAGCACAGGGACAATGTAAACAGAAACACAGACGCATGTGGACAATGTAAACAAACAGAAGCACAGGGACAATGTAAACATGAACACAGAAGCACGTGGACAATGTAAACATAAACACAGACGCATGTGGACAATGTAAACAAACAGAAGCACAGGGACAATGTAAACAAACAAAGAAGCACATGGACAATGTAAACATAAACACAGAAGAACGTGGACAATGTAAACATAAACAAAGAAACACGTGGACAATATAAACATAAACAAATAAGTACGTGGACAATGTAAACATAAACAAAGAAGCACGTGGACAATGTAAACAGAAATACAGAAGCATGTGGACAATGTAAACAAATAGAAGCACAGGGACAATGTAAACAAACAAAGAAGCACGTGGACAATGTAAACATAAACACAGAAGCATAGGGACAATGTAAACAAACAAAGAAGCACGTGGACAATGTAAACAGAAGCACAGGGACAACGTAAACATAAACAAAGTATCATGTGGACGAGGCTGTGAGGGGAAAACTTCACATCTGGATTATTTTTATGATTGGTGCAAACAGAATGAACTCATTTTAAACATTTTACAAATAAAAGAATGGTGATTGATTTTAGGAAAAGAGCCTCAGTACAACCTGTTCAGGGTACATTGGAGATGATAAGTATGTGGGGACTATTATAGACTCTAAACTTACCTGGACTGCTAATGCAGTGGCACGTTACACTAAAGCACAGCAACTGCTTTACTTTTTAAGTAAATTATGTCGTTTTAGTGTAGATGCAACAAAATTGATGCTATTCTATGTTACCTTCATACAGAGTGAGGTGCCCTTTGCCATCTAGTGCTGGGGGGAGTCTATCTGTCCATAATGTGAATGTGATTGGTAGGGTGACTAAATTTGGGAAGAAAATGAGAGGAGGAACTGTTAAAAGTATTTCTTTTAGAAAGCATCTTGCTCTTAGGATATTTGAGGATCCATCCCACCTACTCTTTACAGAATTCTCCCACCTCCCCTTTGGACGTAGGGTTCAGTTATTGAATAAATTAGATGTTGGCACATGGTCATGTTAGACATTTTAGACAGGATGGGTCACCTCCGAGGTTGTCAGCGATGTTGTAGATGTTGAATACTATGTGTTGTTGTTTGTTGATGTTGATGTGACTTCCTTTTTTGTTTGCAAGACAAATTCATCAATCCATCCATCCGTCCATCATCCAATCATCACTTTTTAATACCTGCTGTCAGATGTCTATCTACAGAAAGCTAACTGGTGTGTCATTATTGTGTGGTCTCTGTGTTGATTTTTATCTTTTTTTTTATTGTCCACATGCCATCATATCTATATCAGCATAAACAAAATATTGCATATATTAAGATATTGCATATATATTTGCATTCATGACATTTGAATGGGCGAAATTTGAATATATTTCTATTATATTTCACTGTGACGGGTGTAATATGTTTAATAATTATATTTGTTCATTAATTTAGTTCAGAAATGTACTTTATACCCAAAATAATGACACGTCCCATGGGTCCAGATGTCCCCTGGTGTCACTCACAGCCCTCATATTCAGTAATTAGGTCTCTTGGCATTTGTCTAATTCATTCCAGTTGGTGTCATGCTTCCACCGCATCAATCTGTCTGGCCCATTCGGGCGGACCAGGCTGCCTCAGCCTCTGTTTGCTTTTGAATGGCTGCCATTTTAACGCTTCTCTCTTCTTTTGTTCTCTTGCAGTTGGGAAGACGTCTCTGATCACACGGTTCATGTATGACAGCTTTGACAACACATATCAGGTAGGCAGCTGCCGGCACACTTTTTATTGTCGTCATTCTGTCAGTTACAGAGTCCTGAGCTCCAGTCCCATCAGCACCAACCTCAGCAGTGTAGAGTGTCACATTCTAAATATAAAATATTTAAGCAAATGGAGAAAAGACTTTAAACGGTAGTTCAGTACTAGTTCCTCTAAACCAGATATAAATGATTAGGCAACACAAGTTTATTTCTTTAGTTTTGCACGGAAGCTAAACGGCTAATGTAGCTAATATAGTAAAGCCAGGGCTTGATTTGAGGAAGGATGCAAGGGGTGTACTTGGTTCGGCATGTAGAGCCACTGTGGTTCATATTCAGACTGGGTGAAGAGAACCATGCACCCAGGGTCTGCTTTTTTTTGTTATTTTTTAAAGATAAAAATGGGTAAGATAACCAGCATTAAGCACTGAGACAAGTGTGGAAATAATAAAACTGCATACTGTAGTTTATAATCTCAGAGAATAAACAGTAAATCTTAATAATGCCATGCCCCACTACACAGCCTGCCTAAAGAGCTAGCTAACGTCTTGGAATATAATAATAAATAGACTTTTATGTCTAATTTTAACAGTAATTTGGCTCAGAATGGAGAATATTGAAATAAAATGATTGTATAAAATATGACATATTATTTAATCACCCTCAGCACCTCCTCATCCACACTCACTGATATCAAATTCTAACTACGTGCCCAAATCACCAAACTAAATAGTCTCAAACTGTGTGAAGTTTCTCAGATTTTCTTGATTATTTGGTTTCTGAAACTACAGAATTCTACAAAAGCGGTTCAGTAACTATAACAGTTCTGTTTATTTTGATCAATAACAAAGACAAAACACCACACTAGCGGGCACCGAGTGGCTCAGCGGGCTAAGATGCTGACAAAATGGACGTAGGGTGAATCTCGGTCAAACTGTTCGCCATCGACAGCCGGGGCCTGAGAGAGCAAAAATTGGCCGTGGTCTCTCTGGGTGGGTAGATGGCACTATCTCCGCATCACTTTCACAATACAATGTCAGTTGGCTCAGGTGTGTACTGATTGGTCCATGAGAGCTGGGGATGCTGCGCTTTCCTCAGAGAGCGTTGACTCCTCAGTAACGGTGTATCAGCGGTAGATTTTATTTGATTGATCAGCGATTATTTTATTTTATTATTTATTTTATTTGGGTCTGTTTTAGTTATCCTTTTATTTTAGCTACTTTTCTCTATAATTGTAGTTATTCCTGAAGACCTGTTTTATTTAATGTTTTTATTATACTATTAATTTGATTAATTATCTATATTTTTGTCCTTTGTCTGCTTATTACTTTTACTATTTTACATGGTTTTGTTTAATGAATTTCTTTTTTTAGATCAAATTACCGTCCATTTTAAATTTGTTTTTATTTTTTCGGTAATTACAGTATATAGACTCATCTCTTCAATCATCATTCAATCAATCAAAATGTATTTATAAAGCAGTTGTTACAATAGACATCACAAAGCAGTTTTACATAACTAGCATCAGACGATTTGTTTCAAAACACAAAACCCAAAGCGAGTAAGCCAAAGGCGACAGTGACAAGGGAAAATTCCCTCAAGGCTGGAGGAAGAAACCTTGCGAGGAACCAAGACTCACAAAGGGGATCCATCCTCCTCTGATCAAACTACTGATAGAAATTTACATCATCAGTTAGGTCTGACATTGTGCTGTAGTGTAAAACATTAATGACATTAATAATAGTGATAATTGCATCCATATGGGGTCAAAATAAAAGTGCATCAGTCTGATTATTGCTAGCAGGAGTCCATTTGTACTTCACTGTAATTGATGGTGGTGGGTAATGATGAGGGTTTGAGGTTGCCAGAGGTGCATATAGGTGAGCACTGATTGCCAGTAGTCGATGTAGGTGAGCAGCTGGTCTGATGTGGACCGACAGAATAATCCAACCACCAATTTAGAATCAGTGGCCATCTTTTCATTTTATGTATTACCACGGCTACATTGTAAATGTAAATTGTTTAAATAAAGGTGAATTAATGAATTTATTTTCTGTAAATAAATTCTAAAATTAAAATATGTTGATATGGAAATTGGCAGAAATGTTGTTAACAGTTTATAGAATAAAACAAAATTGTTAATTTTACTTAAACACGGACCTATAAATGGTAAACCAGATCATCTGCAGTGCTCGTTTCATTTCTCCAGAGCTCTACATGATGTATGGTGCAGATTGCAGCGCTGTAAACTCCATGACCTCCATGAATGAAGTGCAGTGTTTATAGTTTGAATGTAGATTTGTTTGGACTTATATGTCATTGATGATTTGACACACATTCTTGACCTTGCTCATGCTTGCACAGCTCCAGCTGAAAATCTCTGGGTGTCAGTAACACCAGGCAGGTTGATTGACTGTTGATGCTCTGCATGCTGTTGGCTGTACTCATTACAAATGCCTCCAGGTGGCCTGGAGGCAAAAATGGTACGAAAACATTTGTCCCGTTTTACATCCTGATGCAATGACGACATTGTTTATATAAGCAACTTGGTACAGCACATGAAATAATGTTCTTATTTATTTTATGGCACTTTGCAATGCTTTAAAATATAAAAAATAAAATATATGGCTGGTCTTCCTATGTGAGCCATCAGGCCCCTGCAGCTAATCCAGAATACAGCTGCTCGGCTGGTCTACAATCAGCCCAAGTTCTGTCACATCACTACACTGCTGTGTTCACTTTACTGGCTTCCTCACATCCGATTCAAAACCCTGATGCTCACCTACAAAGCAAGAAATGGACCAGCCCCTCTCTACCTAATGCCAATGGTCGAACCCTTCGAGCTTCTAGTACAACTCGGCTTGACTCGCCATCAAGACAAGTGGAAGACTGGCATCAAGACTCTTCTCTGTCCTGGCACCCAGGTGGTGGAACAAACTCCCACTGGTTGTTCTAACAGCAGAGTCCCTCACAGTCTTTACACACAGACTGAAGAGCATCTCTTTGTGGAGCACTTAAGCAGCACTAGTTTAAACACTTATTGTGTATAATTGTGTATCTTTCCTTCTTTCTAGGTATTAGTGATGGTTTAGTTC
>BRDA01039872.1:0-15430 GCA_036984385.1 Crenuchus spilurus
TATATATATATATATATATATATAAATTATAGGTTGAATTGAAATATATATTTTAGATTCTTGTGAGAGGAGCTTAAATAACCAGACACACATTTTTCAGCGTGAGTCAGAGTGCAGCACATTTTTTCCTGCCATTTGTCATTCATTTGGTAAAGGCATGGTAATACTGGATATAGTAGTGGAGGAATAGCAGCACAGTAATGTGTGAAAACAAAGGCACTCTCATGTGTGCTCACCTCAACAAAGAATTCTCACACCTATCCCATATATAGTCAGTCTAGGACCAAGTGAATGGGTGAAAAACAGTGTCACCACACATACAACCAACAAAAATAAAACCACATACAATTTTAATAAACTGTAATCAGTAGTTTGCAGCCAACAGCTCTGTCTTTATAACTGTATATATAGGTTTATGTCAGTTGTCATAATGACTCTATTGTCATCTAGCTTTATAAACAGTAGTGTTGTCTTATTTTGTAGTGTTGTTTGATATCTCAACAGTACATAGAATACTGTTCACTATGTATTTCACTATCATATATCTGTAATGCATGGCAAAATGTAGTGTACAAATAATGTGCACTTGAATTTTCAATGTATACTGTGTAGACCTCCACCATCTCTCTCTTTATGTCTAACCCTTTCTCTTTGTGTGTGTGCACCTCTCCCCCAACCCTATCTCTCTATCTATCTATCTATCTATCTATCTATCTATCTATCTATCTATCTATCTAATGAGTGTTTAATTAGCATGAGACATGTTGCTAGTAGTTTATAGCTACTGTATATGACTTAGTGAACATCTTAATTACAGCATCTATTTACAAAATCAGCAATAGGCAAACTTTATAATACTGTTAATTTTATGAAGAAGTGTTTGTAAATGCAGTTTATGCAGCAGATGCTATACAGTGAACAGTGAACAAGTTAACGACGAATCATTCTGTCTAGGTTACAGGCAGGCAAGGTGAAATACTGCAAAGACTAGGACAGTAGAAAGCCCAGGTAAGCAAGGAGTACAGGACATTGGAGCATTAGAAATGTGCAGAAACAAGTGGGCAACAGCTAGCATGTGTACAATACTCCTGTGATGGTGAGGTCAGGCTGAAGGACCAGTGTCTCACCTGGGCTGGGAGATCCACCCCTGACCCAATCAAGCTTCAGGTGTATGGAGCTGGGGGTGGAGCTCCAGAACCTTAAAGGCGGCACATACAGCAGGGAGACTGAAGATAACAAGCCTGAGATGGCACACGGGTAAGCAGACGGAAAGGATTAAAGATAAGATAGCCTGCCAAATGCGTCATTTTGTATTAGTATGTTACTACTGCTTGGTGATTGTTGGGGTATATATGTGCAGATTTTGGGTCAATCAATTTGTCTCTGTGCCAACTTCCTGGTCACTGTGGCCACACCCTTTGCCAGGTAAAGGTCTTTAAATAACAGGTTAACAAGGTACAGGTGAACACAATGAAAAAAGATGAGCTGGTGGAATTCACCAAACAGCAATGTGAAATGAGAGCCAGATTGATGCTGTACCAGCAAATATGAATGAGTGGGAGGAGTTTGTCCAAAATAAATGTCACCATAAACCATCATCTAGGCATTTCTTTATGTGTAACAACCAATTTATATCTGCGCTGAGTTGCAGTCACACTGTCACACAGTGCATCTACCTGCTTTTCCAAATGGGCGAAGACATGCAAAGATAATTATCTGACATGTCTGCAAGCAGCAAGAATAGATGGACTGTTAATATTCCCTTACTGTTACTAGAATAAACTCAGGTTAGTACAGAAACTTTGTTTTATTTAAATATTTACTGCGTTCCACTGAAATATTCACACCTTATAGCAATAAATATATTTTTAGTAAACATTAGCCTTTATTCAGAGACTGTATATCAGTTTAGAAAAAAATTCAAAAGTAAAACAAAAATGATTAAAAAAGTTATCACACACACACACACACCTCTGTAAAGACAGTGCTACCTAAAGCATATGCTCAGACATATGAGGTTCTATAAATATGAGTTGTTTATGAACTGGGATTCGCCTTGAGACCGTACCTCTAACAAGCTCCATACCCAGACCTTGAGAAGTGAGAGAAAGCGAGAGACACTATCAGCAAAGTGAGAATCATCGCATACCAGGACCAGTCCAAAGGGGAATATGCCATAGAGCTGGAAAAGGTAAAAACAAAAGAAACCGAAATTGTCAATGTTGTGGCAAGAAACTGCAGGGCAGGCTGGTATAAATATGCATAGTTGGCCAGCTGCTCAGTGGCCTCCTCTGTCTTTGCTCCAGCCAGGCCAGCGTGGTCTACTGTTGCATAACATTAACATATCCCATATACCCCCCCACCTCACCCCCACACGCCACCATCATTAATAAACATTATCAGATGGCACTTAATTTCTCTCTACAGGGGGAAGTCAGCCTGTGACGGCCTCTGCCTTAAGCTCATTTCACATCAGACACGACTCCAGCAGCCCTTTCAACTGCTTCTAATCGGAGCCCATATGAATCAATACCCCCCTCCACACCTGCTGGGTTTGCAAAGCAGTTTGGAGGTGTCATCCCCCCTACGAACACACCGGTCTATTTTGGGTCTCATGCAAGAGATATGCAAATAAATAATTACAAAAAAATATGCTTGTGAGATGCATTAGAAAAACAGCACAAACACAGCCCACCACCAGGTCTAATAAAAATTTTAGGTAATTATTTGATTAAAATAAATATATTATAATTGATTGTGAGGATACATGCTTTATAAAGTAATACGAAATATTAGCATTGTTTAATAATTGATTATTTATGCATATGCACTCAAACATTCATCATTTAAATACACCCACTACTGCATTCCCCTATCACGCCATATGCTGCCGTTTCCAGAATAACTTCTCAGTCTTTTGTAGGATTTATGAACATATTGTAAGCATATTTGTATCTAGTTTAAACATAAGCCTCTCTTAAACATTCACATGTTGAAGGTTTAGCGTGAGCTGATAACAATAATGGAAGGTGTCACAGAAGAAGAAGAAGTTTTATTTTATTAATCCCAACCAGCATCCGGGTAGCAGTTGAAGGTTAAGTGCCTTGGGTACTACAACCAGGAATGTTTTTTTTTTTTTATTTTTTTATTTTTTACCTGGTTTAGGGGATGAATCTGGCAACCTTTCAACCCTGAACCTGCTTCTCTAATCTTTAGGCCCCCATAGAGATAATAGAGACATAGAGATGACTATTGTTATTTAATCACACAGATGCCCAAAAAGACCCATCACATACAGGGCTTGTGGGGCTTTTTGCAATATTAGAGCAGAATTAATATATAATAGTAACAACAGTATGATGATGTTAATTATTATATAAATATATCAGCTAAATATCTACTAAACAGGTTTTATAAGTTATACCCTGTAGTTTACATCTCAACTACACAGATAAAGACTGAACAACATAACAAAACTTAAACAAGTGTTTCCTTTCTATATTTTCTCTTTTTTATACATCTGGCTGAAACAACTGTGATGCTGAGGTTGAGGGAAGGGAGAAGGAGAGCACGAGGAAGCCAAAGAAGGTGGTTTATTTAACTTAAACTACAACACAATGTGGTGGTACAATCACATACACCACATTCATTATGTACACATTCAATGAGCAACAACCGGCAAACACAAGGAAGGTTTAATAAGGGGTTGTGCAATGCAATATTTCTTACATTTACATTAACTTCTATTTAATTTCAGGCAGGATAAACCCAAAATTTCATGTGTGTCTGGTCAACATCATTTCATTAGTTAACATATATCCATTCCTGCATTTCAGGCCTGCAAGCCATACCAAAACCGTCTGGACATCGACAACTTAGAGCTAGTAGTGAGCTACAAAAATAAATGATGTTTCAAACAGGTGATTGTAATCATGATTTGGTACAAAAAAAGTATTTTCAACAGTTTTTGAGGAGCAAACATAAGCAGAGGATCTCAAATTGGTCAACAGATATTCCTCTAAGAAAGATATACAAATGAATTAGCACATTTCTCCTTCAACAGTGCATAATATTGTTAAACAATTCAAGGAATCTGGAGGAATTTCAGTGTGTAACGGGCAAGCCTTAAGCTAAGCACCCATGATCTCCGATCCCTCAGTGTCAAGAACCGTCATTCATCAACAGCTGATATAACCACATGGGCAAGAAAAGGATGCTGTGTCTGTCAGCAACAAGTCAATAAATTGGGGTCTGTCATGGTATAAAGTTGTGTAAGTGCCTTTAGCAAAAGTCATTAACACTTCTGAAAAGTACATTGAGATTTTATAGCTGCCTTCACAATGATATCTTTTTCAGGGATGTCCATGCATTTTTTCAACAAGACAATGCTAAACCACATGCTGCACATATTACAAAAGCATGGCTGTGTGAGGAGAGGGTAGAGGTACAGGACTGATCTGTCCCCAATAGAGAATGTGTGAAGACTTTTGACCAGAAATATGTGATGCAAACCCTGTAGTGCTGCACATCTTAATAATATCTCAAACACCTCATCATTTTGGTGACAAAGTGATAATACTTTACTGTCACAGCTTTTTTTATAATGTGCTGAAGGCCTGAAATGCAGGAATGGTTGTTTATTAACAAATGAAATGAAGTTGACCAGACAACGCATGAAATATCCTGGGTTCATACTGTCTGCAGGGAAATAAAAGTCAAAGTAAATGTAAGAAACTCTGCATGTTTTTATTTGCATTCTCCATACTGTCCCAAATATCTGAGGTTGTATTTTTCTTTAGAGAAATGAGTTCTAAAGACGAGCTGTTATTGGAGAGAAATGTGTGCAGGCCAGGAGAAAAACTTTCTCAGGTTTATCAGAAATGCCTAAAGAACAGTAAACAGAAAACGTGAAGCAAAGCAAGGCACAGGAAAACAAAGAACTGGACAACAGTAAAACAAAAAAGTATCATAAACAAAGAGGCTAAGTTAGCTATTCCTAACTTACAACAGACTGTGGCTAACAAGTACAACAGACATAAACAGAATGCAATGAAAACCACATAAACAAGGACCAGAATTTTGAATGGTGATGCGAGAGCACATAACAAGTGTGCACAAAGTATGAGTGAGAACTGTAAGTATGTATATGTATAGGCTATATGTGAATGAGTAATGATTTCCAGGTGTCAATGCTCGGCAAAGGAGGAAAAGACCTGTGCTGCTGAGGATGCACTATTATCAGGGTAATGGAAAGGCTGGTGGCTGTTTATATATATATATATATATATATATACACTGCTCAAAAAAATAAAGGGAACACTAAAATAACACATCCTAGATCTCAATGAATAAAATATTTCAGTTGAAAATCTTTGTTTTGTGGAATGTGTTAAGAACAAAATAACATAAAAATAATCAATGTAAATCAAAATTATTACCCCTTGGAGATCTGGATATGGAATAACACTCAAAATCTCATACCACCCTCATGGAGTCTGTTTCTGACAGTTTGAGCAGAAACATGGATATTAGTGGTCTGCTGGAGGTCATTTTGCAGGGCTCTGGCTCTGCTCCTTCTGTTCCTCCTTGCACAAAGGAGGAGGTAGCGGTCCTGCTGCTGGGTTGTTGCCCTCCTACAGCCCCCTCCGTGTCTCCTGGTGTACTGGCCTGTCTCCTGGTATCTACTCCATGCTCTGGACACTGTGCTGACAGACACAGCAAACATTCTTGCCACAGCTCGCATTGATGTGGCATCCTGGATGAGCTGCACTACCTGAGCAACATCTGGTAAACATCCATTTGCACAACAGCAGGACACTTTCCTCATTTTTTTTTTTTTTTAATTGCTCCTGTTCATTAGTTCAACTGGTCCACTGTGCTGCATCAATTGCTCTGTACCACTCGCCGGAATCATCATTTCTCTCTGGTATCAATGGCCTGAGGGGCACTACTATTGTGATGTTCAGTGTACAAGAAGTCTATTCTCAGTACATCACTTCAGCGGCTCTAAAACATCACACAACGTTATGTTTCTAAGATGCTACCATCACCATGCTTCACCTGGTACTCTATTATTATGACCTTTTGATTGTCAGTCAAATATCATCCTGTGCCCATGATGATGGTTTTACACTCTGCTACAACTAAAAAGTGTGTTCACTCATTTATAGCAAACTCCATCACGCTGCATTTGTGATGTTTATTCCAAATCAGGGGTGGTCATAATATTCTGATCTGACACTGTGTGTACACTTAAGTGCAGTTTTATATTCAGTCCTGTTTGATATGCACAATCTAGCACTATTTTTTAATATATGTAATATGCAAATATACACCTTTCTCCTGGAAAAGAGAATGTACTATGGAATATTTTAAAACATGTTTAATTTACACAATTGAACCTTCAGAGTAAATTTACAATGTTTATACATTTGGGGACAAAATATACCGGTCCAGTATACTGACATCCTTCATGTATACAGTGTACATTACTGATGTCATTTTCAAAACATACATAATATTCTAGACACAGAAGCAGAAATTAATTTCACAATGTGAACCAGAGCAGATGACAAATCTGCCTTTAAAACAAGCTCACAGTCTCCCGGTCCAGTCAGGCTCTTCCTGGGCATGAATCATTGGACTCAGCTGTGCTAAGAGAGGAACAGGAATGGAACTGAAGGATGATCGATTTCCTCCATCTCTCCATATCTGCACAGCTCTGGCAGGGGAGGGCTGTTCTAATCACCCAAGAACCAACATCTTACTGGAAAATGTCATAACCACTAAAAAAAATGTGGGAATCAATGCCATTGATTGGGAGATGAGAGGCTAATTCGCCTGTCCTTCAAAGTGATTGATGCACTCTCCTAGCCAGTCAGGCATATGGTTGCAAAGGAAGGAAGGTGGAGTATGATTTAACTAGAACCGAGAAATCTGGGATAACAGCAGGTGGGCAAACTGCCCTCTAATGCTTTACTATGCACGAACTAATCATAAGCAAATGCAGTAATCACATGTAGCAAGTCATGCATTCATTATAATGTACTAACATGACGGAAACTGACTAGGGGTGCATTTCCTGATACATATAATTTAGGGCTGTCAAATTATTTTAAAAAATGTAATCACGATTAATTAATTTAATTTAATTTAATTTTTTTGGAGAATTTTGAAGAGAGACTGGTGGCAGTAATAAGGAGATATAGGCACCTGGGTTGGCTTGTTTGCTTGTTCAGGCAATACTTTAATGCAGTTTTACTTAAGACTTTGCATACACTTGCCTTATTTATACTACAACATTTGTATATGTTAATATATGAAATGGTTCTTAAAACACCTGAAATGGTCAGTAATTCTAAAAGTAATTATATGTATTTATATATATATATATAAATTAGACCCTTTAAGGTTTCTGGGGTGTTTCATTTTGTTTCTATAACACAATCTTGCTGTGTTATATAATTGTTTATTCATAATTTCATTAATATACCACCAATGTGAGAGCCAACTTAAAATAAATATGATTCTGGCAAACCTCTTTTAACAAATATCAGTAAGATATATAAAATGGTTTGAATTTATAAGCTCCTCAGTCAAAAATAAATAAATAAATAAAATAAAAGAATACAATAAAAAAATAAATAAATAATTTTTGTCAATTCAGCTGCATCTTTCACACTATGGCCTTTTAGCCAATCATTAACATCTGCTTTCTGACCCATTTTACACACACCAAACAAGACTGCACTGTACAACCTCTTCTCCTGTTGCACACCCTACAAGTATTTATAACCTGATCATCTTCGTGCACTGCCATCTTCAGGAACCTGAAGTTACTTCCCCTTTAAACAAGCAAGGTGTCTTTTTTTTCTTCCAGAGCGCATATGGAAGGTTTATAGACATCTCTTTTTGTTTACTTTAGGAGGCTAGGTTGTAAAGCAGTGTTAAACACTGGTATGTCCCAGCTATCAGGATGTAGATTAAAGGAGCAGGTTACTTCTTTAGTATAGAATGAAGCTGCACAGTGAACATTACTAACAAACACTACAAATCAATAGTCTCACAAATATGCATATGTCAGCCCACTCAAATTATATCCATGTATGACTTACTGTGAGTTATGAAAATGGACTAAACATCACCGCCTACAGCATTCAAAAATTACAGGACTGATCTTAGATCAGATGTCTCAGTGTTTATGACTGACAGCGTCATTAAATGTGATTTTAGACCAGCACTCCTGAGGTGCTATGTGAATTAAAATCTCAGGAGTGCTGAAGCTTTGCACAACATTTTACAACTCATTGTATCAGCAGCAAAACAATTAAATGACAAATCAATCAATCAATCAATCAATCAATCAATCAGTATCAGCCAGTCAATCAATTTATCAATCAATCAATCAGTGAATCAATCAGTCAGTCAGTCAATCAATTTATCTATCAATCAATCAATCTGCCAATCAACCAGTCAATCAGTCAATCAATCAGTCAATCAATATGTCAGGTACTGCTCCAGCATTCTGTTCCCTGGATTGTGTTTTCATATTCATTATGTGTTTTGGTCTGTGTCTCATACCATATACTTGTGTTTACCTTTTGTCTCCACCTGTGCCCTGCCTTAATCACGCCCCTTATTATCATGTGCACCTGTGTCTTGTTCTACAGCCCTGGTTCTCTGTCCTCACCCTCATTGTTTCTTGTATGTATTCCTGCCTTTTCCTTTCTGTTCTTTGTCTGGCTTCATTGTCGTCACTGCCTAGTGTGAATGTCTAATAGGTTTGCTTCAGTTTTGACTTCCACAATATTCTTCAGTTTATGTTCTTTCTCATTTAAAAACTTACACCCTGCCTCCTTCCTACAACTGCTGACGCTGTATGTCATTCAATCATTCAGTAAACACATAAACAAACACTGCACTGTTTGTATGGTAGACCTAGTCATGATCTGAATTCCAGACCAGAATACTGACTCAGAACTTCTATATTTTTATCTAAAAGTCTGCTGACAAAACTGAGAAAGCAAGTTCAGAAAATAAATGTTACAGTTTAATAATCCGAAACTTTCTTTTTTTTTAACAACTGCCAGTTAAAGCCAATTAGAGCTCATCTCTGAAGGAGCAGACAGGTAAAGAGTGGTGGCGTGTTTGTATAATATGGCTTTTAGGTCTGAAAATACAGCTTTTTGAAACATGATACTGTGTCATCCTGATTACCTCATTACCGTCACATCTACAAAACGTTTACCCACATATAAAACTCAGCTTTATCGACTGCAGAGAAACTGAATTCAGAGCTCATAACAAAATAAATCCTAACCTCATAAAAAGCTAGATGTGACCGCAAAGTTGGATGCGCTGCTTCGCCAGCCTTTATTTATTTGTGTCCAAACAGGCAGTCAGCTCATTTTCCCATCATTTCCACTGTATTGTATTTGCTAGATAATAAGCTCAAATTGATTGCCAGTGCTTCAAAACATATTTATTTACTTATTTGTTTGTTTTTGTTGTTGTTTTTGTTGTTTTGTAGAACGGTGAATGTTTTGAGGAGTCTGGGTGCCATCAGTTTGAACTGAGACTGAAAGTATTTAGAAGCTCTTGTACAATGGACAGTTAATCTCTTGCAGAGGTCATTGCAGAGTAGAGCTGGTCGCTGCACAGAACCGGGTCAGCAGAGCCGTGGACAGGATCAGCCGGGCTCTAATAGGCTTCAGAGACTACACGGATCAAAGACAAGGCCCTACAACCCCGACACATATAGGCGTATAAAAGTGAAATCTGTCCAGTGAATTGATTGGATGTTTGTGTATACACATCTGTTGACTGTCCTGCTTATTTACGCATATGTCAATTTGCTAATTTTAAAAATTAATGACCGTGACCCGACAGCTCATGTAGAGATTTGTGATTGCTCTGAGCCAAAAGGTTAAAACCATAGAGAGCTTCGCTTTTTCATGACTGACATTCTGCACAATCGATTGAGCCCCTGTTAAAGATACCATCTGGTATTTAAGCCCACTGAAATGAATCCAGCCAGCAGCATGCTGCCGATGACTGGGGAACACTTCACACACACCCTTTAACAAAGCAGTGCAACAGCATGAGGAGACTTCAAAACGTTCTTGCTGTTTGAAGCCCTCATATGCTTTGTTATGGGGACGGATTACGTGGACAGGTAAACTGTTATAGGTCTTATGGGAGGAGGTTCACGGAAAGTCATTCATCATTTATAATTAGTGCAACGTAGGGCCGAGTGCACGCAGAACATGTGTTATTGACTCTTCCTCTCACTTCTTATTGATTTCATTTGCTTCTGTTTTAATATCCTCTGTCTGAAGTACAATGCGCACCGCAGCCGTGAAAGGATTTGACCTTTGACTGTTAATATTTTGCATATTGATGCAACACTGCCCTGATTTCTCACTTTCCAAACCAAAACAGGAAATTAACATGAGAAGTAATCAAGAAAATAAAGCTTCACTGCTGACCACCTGTGAGCTGATGTTTTATTCATTAAAACTATGGGAGATGGTAAGAAATGCAAAAATTTAATTTGGATTCATTTGGAATCAGAGGTGAGTCTTTTAAAGTGACTGTTTTAAAGTTACCGTATTTGTGGGACACTCCATTGACTCATGCCTATTGTATGTGCCCAGGTTTGCTGTATGTATAAATAAGCGAGCACACCAGTCAGATGTAGCAGAGGGTAAAACCATCACCATGGGTAAAGGACGTGATGTGACTGGTGTCCAAAAGGGCACTATAATAGGGTACCAGGTGAAGGGTGGTAGCACCTCAGAAACCATCACCTTTGTGAGATATTCTAAAACTGCAATAGTGAAGATGCCCTACAATGGGCTTTTACATTGAGTGCTTCCAGTGGTATAACAATGAAACCCCATGGGCCATTGATGCCAGAAGGGAATGATGAACCCAGCAAGCAATACCGAACACCACATCCCAGATAGCAAAATTATTCTGGCCCTCATCCCCCATTTAATGTGGCCCACATGCCACATGGATTGAAACAGGCCAACCGCTCCCGGTTGCAAGATGTGGGCCACATATACCCCAAATTAGGGCCACATATCAGTCAAATGTTGGTAACACTGCCATATCTGTGCCAGAAGTGAAAAACACTGTTATGGTGCATGTGGGTGAAATGTGTATTTTCAATACAAGTGTCACATTTGGCTCACATGCAGTTTGCCAGTGCTGACAGTGGGCCAGCAGTGCCATTTCTCAGCCAGAAGTGGCCCACATCCGTATGCTTTCTGGCCTGGTTACTATGGGTGCTGGGCATTGGAATTTGTACTCATGAGCAAGCTCAGGGTAACAGTAACAGAAGGGATCTCCCTAACAGTGTGGGATAGAAACACTGAGACGATTCAAGACTCCAGAGGAATAGACAGTGGGCTGCACAAGACAATGGAGTTATGATCCAAGTCAGACAAGTTTACAGGGTAGATTAAACAGAGGAACATACAGAAAGGCCTTAAACTAGTGGCAGACTGGATGGAGGAGTTATGATAAGGTGCACAATGTTATTAAATATATTCTTCAGTTGTCATATTTCTGTGAAAGTGGACTAAACTCAAGTAACTAAATAAGCTGTATATAAGAATATGCATATAAGTGATGCTGCTGGTCTTTTTGAACATTAACACCTGCTTTTTTAATATTGTACACTGTTGTATATTTTTGATATCAAATATTATAATAAGAGGACTGCAGAAATAAGAGGACTGACATTGAGTCTAAAAAATTAATTAATGTATTTTACAACATTGCAAAAATGTGCATGAAATTATGTAGCAACAAAAAAATTGACCTTGTGTTTGTTATGAAAATAAATACATATAAGTATTGAGGTATTAATTTCATCACTTCTATTTTTCTGTAAACAAATTTTAATTTATAGATCATAAAACTTAAAGTGGAATTTTCTAGAAAGTTTTTTGTATGCTCTCAAGACCCATTCTCACTCAAAAAAAAAAAAAAATTCAGTCAATGAGAATTAAGTGCTCCCATCTCCCACTTCCCCTTGGTAGGCACCTCATTGTAACTGATGCACCATTTAAGGTGGACTGGGACAATTTGAATAAAAAGCTAGCCTCAGCTATGTGCAAAAATCCTCACAAAACCCAGCAGAAATCATCAAAAAGAGCAAAAATCAGAAAACTAGTAGGTTCCTGAATGTAGCTGCTGCATCATTTAAGGTGGAATGGGACCATTTGAATAAGAAGCTAGCCTCAGCTTTGTGCAGAAATCCTCACAACACCCAGCAGAAATCATCACAAGAACATAGGAGAAATCATCAAAAAGTGCAAAAATCAGCAGACAAACAAGTATGTCCCTGAATGTAGCTGCTGTATCATTTAAGGTGGAATGCAGAATTCAAGTAAGAAACTAATTTAATCTTTGTTTAAAGTTTATCACAAAACACAGTACAAATCAGCAGAAACTACAGAAATCCACAGAAATTTAACAAAGACCAGCAGAAATGTAGAGAAATGTTTGTTTTTTTCCCCCCATTTACATTATCATGGACAATCATTATTAATCATTTTTTAACAAAATGTATTGTACTGAGTTGTACTGACCTGATCTGGAAAAACAAACAAAAAGTAGTTATCACACATGCACAGGTTCAGTTCTGTACAAACGTTTGTTTACTGAGCTTTCTCTTTCTAAATGAAATAAAACAGCATAGATGAGTTCTCAGTCTGCAGGTGAAGATACTCAGATGGGGTAAAAGTATTTTTATTTTATTTTTACCCAATTTTCCCCCCAAATGTAGTGGTACCCAATCAACTTACCCACCCACTAAGACTCTCCTAATCACTTCTAATGTCCCTGACTCTAAGAGGGTGAAGACTACCACAGGCCTCCTCTGATGCATCTGAAGTCAGGCTCCGCCTCTTTTCCCACTGCTGCTGATGCATCATTTCTGGACAGTCAACACAGTCGGAGGGAAGCACAGCATGCACAGCTCTGATACATCAGCAAACAGAGACCTGAGCCAGCCCAGCTGTTGATGGCAAGCAGTATCAATAGAATTCAAACTCATGATCCTGTGATCATAGTGTCAGCGCCTTAGTCCAATGAGCCACTGAGTCCAACAAACTGTCAAGTTGAATGTTTTCAGGCACCCATAAAAAATTATGGGTTGTCTTATTTACATTCACGTTTACAGCATTTATGATCGTATCCAGAGTGACTTACATACTAATTTGTAGTCAACTCAGGAAACACATTCTTTGCTAATACAAATAATTTAGAGTTGAAGTTTCCTTAAAACTAGAATACCAACAAACTCAAGAGCCAATGCTGACGTGGGCTAGAGGTGGGTAATCCATGTCCAGAAAGTAAAAATCCACCCCAGGATTTTGCTTCAACTGCCTTGTTGGTTCTGCTGCAGATATACTGCCACAGAGCCACACATTAAGTTGGAGCAAAATCCTGGGGTGGATTTTTACTTTCTGGACCTGGATTACCCACCTATACATGCCGTCTAGATAGAAGATCAAACAAAAACAGACAAAACAAAGAATTTTCAACATCTAGATGGTAACTACAATAAATAGAAAAATTCAGTGTGTAAACAGTCATATTAGAATATTATGACCACATACAGAACCTAAAAGTGTGAATAACTATCTTTGGAGAGTTCAGTGGTGATCCCTGACACTGCTCCTGTGTTCATTATGGAGGTTATCTGGTCTACTGTGGAGCTTCACCTGCTCTGTGACACTCCCCAGTGCTGTTTTCCCCTTTGGCATCAGTAGCCTACTGTTAAACTGTTGGGAGGCACTCAATGTACCAGACATCCTATCTCAGTACACCGTCATCACAGTGACTCCAGAACATCCCACAAACACAGCAGTTTCAAAGATGTTACCACCCTTTACCTAGTACCCTGTTATCATGAACGTCAAACAAATGATATTTCTCAATCATGATGGTTTTACACTCTGCTACAACTGACTGGTGTGCTCACTCATTAATACATACAGCAAACCCTGTTACAGGGCTGTTACATTTTAAACTAGGTGGTCATCATTTTCTGATGATTGTGTATATCACAAGTTGTAATTAGAGTAGATTTAAGCACAGTTTAGGTACCCAAATATAGGTTCAGAAAGACTGAAAAGAAGAGTTATAATATGTTTTCTTGTAGTGTGTGCCATTTGATGGGTGTTATACTTCTAATGACACAAACTATTGTTTAATAAGAGATGATGTGCTTCTAACAGGCAAGCATGCATTATTTCATTTGTGGGAAATTTGCCACTCGTATTCAAGCAGATCAAGACTCCACTTCAGGCCTACACTTCAAGTCTCCAGCGGCTGCTTCTTCCTGGAGTGGAGGCTGGAGTTCCTTTGGATTGATTTCAGTTAACGTCTACACCCATTCCAAGATTGCGGTGCTTATTTTGAAAGAGGATGTTTTTGTTTGTTCACATCGTTTTTTTTAGCAATGACTTACTAAATTGTTTCTTTTTCATTTATTGTCCTTGTTTTCAGCCCACCTACATAAAGGAAACACATACACTAAACACTAATGAACACCTACCAAAATCTTCCTGCACTAATGAGCTAGTGCACCACAGCCTCCTCGGAGGTGCTTTAGGCATCATTGTAAAATCAATGGAAAATCGTGGAATAGAAAATTACCTACATCGCTGTAACAACTTCAAGAGTGTGTGGAGATCACTGAATGCTAAGAGACCATTAGCAATCTCCAGCTGGGTTATACATGCTGCATGTTTTCGGAGACATAACATAGTACCTATTGATTTGAAGATTCCAAATCTTTAAGCTTGTTTATTTGATTTACAAATGCTAAAGTTGATGCAGCTATATTTATTTCCAAATCAAGCATTTAACATTGAAATTCAGGTCTCAGCTTAAGTGTACTCTCCTGTTTGAAAAGCATCCCAGGGGGCTCCTTCAGAATCCACTTGAGAAAATGCCAAGAACATGTTAAACTGCATTAAGGCAAAGGAATTTGTAAAATAATCTAAAATAAGCACTCAGAATACTTGTAAATGCATAGTTCTGTCATGGAGACTCAGAGAAAGGAAATATGAATGCTACAGATTTTATTACATAATTTGGTTTGTATAATTATTTGACAACAATTTATGAAGTCTTTTTGGCATAAGCCACATCCGGGGTCTGGGTCTCAAATCAGAGCAAACCTCTGGACAACAGGACCACACTGATGGTGGGGAGGAATGAGGGGAGCATCATGACGTCAATAACTGAAAGCAGCATTGCAGGGATGTAGGTTAGTTCTTTATATATGCAGGTGGAGGGTTGTGATTGCTCAATGTATCACAATGTAGCATTGTTTTCATTTCAGATGTCTCCACTATTATTCTAAAATGTGAAAGTAAAAAAAAAAAAAAAAAAATATATATATATA